>OZ010713.1:29720894-29821423 GCA_963932345.1 Ophion ventricosus | reverse complement strand
TTTTTTTTATTGCTTCGCTCTTCCCGAAGGACAAATTCGGTGATTATTTCTCAATACCAAACAACTTTAACCCAAAAAACCTTCTTTCTGTGTTCGAGCGACCGTTATAGAAAAAAAAAAATAGCCCGACTTTGATAGCGCATCGATGGAAAGTTTCGTAACGGTACGTCGCTATTAGTTGCATCGCGGTAACTTCATCAAATTCGGCACTGAACATGAATCATTCAGTCACAATTTTCATATATGTATATACATCAACGGCATACCAGTGGATACGCCTTTACGAACTATCAAGTTTATTTTATGGTGCATGTAATATTGAACAGTCGTATATCAGTTATATAATAACTACAATCAACCTACTTCTATCAATTTCTTCTGAGGTAATTTACATTTTTTGGTGCGGCAATTTTCATCATTTTCAATCAGAATAGGTATAATTTTTTTTTTTCACGCGAGTATTAAGGTATTACTGGATGGACCGTCGGGCAAAAAGTTAGTCCAACATGTGGACTTACAAGTCGAGATCACGCCGTACATGTTTAGCCTTACAAATAGCTCATTTAATAATAAATCGACACTTAGAAATGTTAATTTTCCACTTTTAATAATAATTGAAGTCAAATTCGACGATATTGGCGTGTGCTTGACTGAGGTTTTGTCAGTGTCTGTATATCTGTTTCAACTGTCCAACAAAAAAATTTCTCAATTTTTAAATGTAATTAATACGTTCACATCATTTTATTATTATTAATAATTACCCAAAAACTCAATATATATTGACTTTTCCAATGATTGCTATAAATTCATCGCTAAAAAAAGGCGATACTCCTCATAACTTTAATTAATTTCTCGGCAATTACTCAGTCGATTTATTTGAAACTTAGCATAATCAATCGCTCGATCCTAAATCTTGATGATATAATATTTTCAGAATTTACGGCGATTTAATTCCATTAGTTTTGCAACCATTAACGTCTGCAGAAGCTGTTTTCCCATAAACGACCGTGTTAAATTCATATGTTTATAACTACAAAATTATTTAGTGAAAAATTCCAAAATAACTCATGTATTATTATTCTATCAAGAATATCCATCCAGTAATACATTAAATATATAAAATAATTGTTATTTCTCATGAATACGTCAAAATTGTATGCAAACGTTTTTTAATATTAAAAAATGGCGGAGATATAAGTCGTATAGTAGGGCCCTCTTTTCAGACTAGTGGACAAAATGTCTCCAGATCTACTCAACCGATTTTAATGAAATTTACGTCACATATTCTTTATAATATTATCCAGAATGTAGCATAGAATTTTTTTTTATTGGATGCTGCGTTCATTGTTTATTAATTTTTTAATTTCTTTTGGCGAAGATTCGAGTTTTTTTCAAACAGCTGTCATTTCTACAAAAACAATTTTAATTTTTTCCCCTACGCTATGCCTAAGCCTTAAACATTTTTTTACAAGAAATTTTTTATTTCAACGATGCCTGACAGAGAAAAAAAATCCATCATCGGCAAGGATTAAAAAAAAGGGTCCTACTAGGCGACTTATATCTCCGCCATTTAAACAAATTTTTTATTCGTTATTTATATAAATTTCTTCATAAAATTATAATGTATTCGTGTAAAATGAAAATGAGTATATATATATAATAGTCGCGTAAAAGAAAAGTATTTTTACACCTATTTTTCCGAGCGCCAAGGTGATGTAATGCCCTAAATTACGCAAGGGCCAGAATGTATCTGTATCTGAACTCTTGATTTGAAGAAAAATAAATCCATCGTGTTCTCGATTGAAAATCTTCATCACCGAGTGCGCGTCTTTGCATATATACATAAACATATTGTTGTGTGTGTGTAGGTGTGTGTACATATATATATTTGATCTAAGTATTTTGTAGCTCTTGCACTTTCGCTCGTCGGTAACATTTTTAATGCGTCAATAAACACGACACCACGTAACAATAGTTCTCGACTATCGTAGTATACCTTGGTTCTTAATGGATCCAACTGTATTGCTTCCACGGCAATAAACCGTTATGTGGATCGTACACGCTTGACATTCGAAATACCTTGATGTAACGTGCGTAAGGTGGAAATTGTGTCTTTAAACACCTACGTAGTTTTCTCGAAGTGTAATTGACTGAATACTAGAGATGTTCGATTCTGAATCAATCTTCAGGAGAATCGATTCTTTCGATGAGAAACGTCGATTTTTTGTATCGATTCTCTGGCATCCGATTTTTGGTGAGAATCAATTTTTCTGGGCCAGAATCAATTCTTTTTCTGGATAGAAGATAATCGAACGATTATTTCTACAACATACCAGGAAAGAGGCGCAATTCGATTTCCTTTTCACCAGAAAAGAGACTTAAGGGCTTACATACACCTGGGTAGGTCAAAAAGATCGATTTTTCAAAAAGGTGCTCATTCGAAAGTACTATCCTTTGAGTGTCTACCCTGAAAATGTTATAAGGAAATTCGCAGTAATGACGAAGTTATAGCGTTTTGTAATTGACCGGGTGAGCAACGACTAACGGTTAGGGCGCAGGTAGACGCGGCCTTTATCATCTGTTTGACTATGAGTTTGACTATGAATGTGGTTGACACAGCAAAAAAAAAAAAACGATCTAATGGAAGCGTCAGTAATCGACGATTTCATGAAAGTTTAAAATTAACCAGTTATTTCAGTGTAAAGTGTTCTCAAAACTTTAAACGCGTTTTACTCGAAACAGTGTTTTCAAAATCGGTACCAGAATTATCTCCGCAACTACTGGACCGATGGGGATCAAGTTTTGCACAGTTATTATGCTTCACACAATAATCTAGTAATTATCGAGCCGCTTTTTTCGATACCTGACATAGTTTTTTTTTTCACCATAAGTACTAAACAATTTTGAGGCGAAAAATCGTCTGTTTTATTCCAGTGACTGCCATGACCCGAAAAAATTAAATTTTTAAATTCTGGCTCGATAAGTACTAGTTATATCTATCTACGTTAAGAAACTTTTTTTTTTGTTTAGATAAAAAATGGCAGAGCCACGTCTGGTGCCGCAAACGCTGTCAACAAAAACACGTTCCAGGAAAACGCGTGTCACCGAGTTGTGGGGCACAATGAGTCGATTTCGAATGTTGTTGGCAAACAGTATGACCACGACGTAAAAGAGGCAACAAAATAGTGACGACGCTCCGAAGAAGCGCAATGTGTCACGGGGCACTGTGAGCCACATGCAATTTCTCGGAGGTTTGTAGGTCAACCGGCTCATTGTACCCCACGTTTCGCAGTACTTGACACACTGTACCCACCTATTTGACACATTGGAGCTTTATTGTACGCCCAAAGGTCTATAAAAGTCGGTTCCTTTTTTTTCAAATGCGACTACATTGGTAAGAGTAAAAATTCGTTAAAAAAAGGTGACATACTGTGCTCCACCTTCCTCTACATCATAAAGTAATGTTACGACACTATATAACATGTCTGTTACTGTCCCTTCATTGCTTTATAATTCGTCCCCTGATTAAAATTTCCAAAAACGAAATAATAAGTGTTTTTTTTATTTATTAAAACCTACCATGTAGTCAACTAATTTTAAATGTTTACGTTGCCGAGTTATAAGGGGTTAAAGGATTGAAGATGTACGCCTTTCTTTATTCAGAGTGTGCTGTTTACTTCATTCGCGTACGTTTGAGCATTTTTTTTTGATATCGTACAATGTAAGACAATCGATTATTGCAAGATCTATCTTTTACGTTTCGATTTCGTGCAGAATCGATTCTCAGACATCCAATTCAATCGATCCTGAAATCGATTCTCTTCAGAAGATCGAACATCTCTAATGAATACTTGTTTTGGGAACCTACATATTTTTATGATTAGGATTGCGCATAAATGCAGTTGACCCTTCTTTAGAGTTCCTAAAGTCTGAAACTGCTTGACGTTTTTTTTTAAAATAATTTACTCAATCGTTTCAGCGTTTCTCTTAATATCGTGGTTATGTCACTTTATTGTTTGATATGACTTCCGATGCATTTTATAATCATGTATTCATGTAAATGCATGTTTTTTTAAATATAGGGTAGACTCGAATGAATTGTATCAGCTGATGTGCATTTGGATGCCCTTCTATATACATTTCAAAAATGTATTTACATTTCGATGCAGCTTACGATTTGGAATGCTATTTGGATACATTTGAAAATAGAAATATACATTCGGACGCATTCAATTGAATAAAGTATAACTTCGAAGTAAATCACACATTGCGTACCCAAGTTTTCTTACAATAAGTTACAACAACAAAATGACACGTTACTAACTACACTTTGCAGTATACACAAATATATACAATTTTCATAAATAATTCGGTTTTATAGTAATCACTGGTGCGTTACGTTTTGAGGTATTTCCGTGGTCGTGATATGTGGACAACCAAAAAATCATAAATCATTGTGGATCAGCTAAGCGTCGAGGTATTTAAATAATACGTTAAGAATGATAGTTGAAACTTGACTGAATCTCGATTCATTTAAATTCATTTGTCCATTCGTAATTTTTTCAAAAGCAAAATTCCAATATGATGGAAAAATAACCACGCTGAAATGAAATGTTATATATCTTTACAAAAAAAATAACATTTCAAGTCGAGTGAATCACAAACGATGATTAGCCTCGAATTAGTCCACGCAGGATGACGATACTATTTTTAATAGCGAATTTTTTGTTTGGTTACTTCACGCAATAACACGTGTCGTTCATATTTGATCTAATCCAATTGAGGTACCTCGTAACTCGAGTGTAAACCCCAGGATAGCCAGGACGTCCGCAGCCTACACCCCATGAAACTATTCCTGCAAATGATTATTTTTTCTTGTCACAAATGAAAAATCAGTGGATAACTGTCGAGGAGAATTAAAAAAAAATGGATTATTTCAACTTATTTACCGGCCAGCTCGAGCTTGTCGCCTTCTTGAACGAGAAGAGGTCCTCCACTGTCGCCTTGACAAGAATCTTGTGTTCCGTGTCCAGCACATATCATATTATTCGTTATTCTGTTTGCACGATATTTCATCTGTCGACACTGTTGCAAACTAAGTATGGGCACTTTGACCTCGTGAACTACACCCGGCAACATACCACCCTCCGTTGTACGTCCCCAGCCAACCACTGTACCTTCTTTTCCTGCAGGATCTGAACCTGTTAAACAATGTATACACAAAAATATGAAGATGAATTCGACGTGCAAGTTCAATTCCAAAACCCTGGCAATTTTTCATTAGTATACACTTTTAACAAGTTACTATATGCATAAAAATAGTCGACATTCAACCATATTTTATATTACCCTGAGGGGACAACAATATTTTATGGTTACTGCTAGGGTTGCCAGCACTCGTTTTTTATTTTAGAGGATTTAATAAGATCAAATAAAGGACAAAGGATGAAAAGAATAGTGTCGTTTTCAATCAAATGCTCTGTTATGGCATGAATAGCGACATTTATTAATGAAAAGAGAAATTTGAATACGCAATGTATCGTAATAGTTATTTGAAGCCAATAGTAAGTACTTAGTTATTCAATAATGAACAACAGTAAAAAATACCTATCATAAAAACAAATACAAATTTACTTCCTTTTGACAGTATACTTGGCATTACTTGTTGCTGCTTTAAGGGCTATTTTTAGCAGATACTTCTTTTCATGCGTTGATTTTAGAACCTGAAGCCACTTTTCAAGAGCATTTTCTCATTTCGTCTATTATTTTCTTCAAAGGAGGCTTTAATATACAGGACTCTTCATATAACGCATCTAAGTTAATATTAGGTATCTGTAGTTTTGATATAATGTTGATTATTCTATTCAAGGGAGGCTTTAATATACAGAACTCTTCATATAAGGCATCTAAGTTAATATTAGGTATCTGTAGTTTTAATACAATGTTGCACAAATCCTGCTGCTTAAGTTCTTTCATCATTGTCAGTGGCTGTAAATAATGGTAATTACTATTTTTCGATAAATCTAATGGCAATTCTAGATATGTCAGCACATTTCGATGCCACTCTAAAAATATAGTAGTATATTTTTCAGCCTGAAAATTAGACAGTTTTCGAAGAGTTTGCTGGACTGTCATTCCAAAAAAGGCATCTTCAATTCGTTGGTTTATCTTTTGTTTCAAGTTATCCATAATTTTGTGTACGTCGCTTGTTACCACGTATGAGTCTCAAGTTGATGCACTGCTTCTTCAAAAAGTCCCAACGGGTTGTGGAATAAACCTAAATATAATTCCGCTTCTAACATCCCGGTGTCAGCTATACTTGTCTTATAATATTTCAAAATGTGAATAGAGACGTTAGATGCTGCAAGGAAATAAGCTTGTACCGCGGGAAGACTTTTGTAGAGTCTGCCAATGGTAGGATACAATACGCGACACAAGGTATTTGCCATGCGCATGTGTTCATTGTTCCCAAAATAAAGGACGAAGTGTTGTCCGCTATACTCGATTTCAAAGTATGAGACAAGATCCATTTTTAGGTCTGAAAATGAGGACGTCCTTTAAAATGAAGGACGTCTGGCAACCCTGGTTACTGCCTAAAATATAGTACTGCTTACTGGTATATTAACAGTTGCGTAAATTCTGCACACATGTCAACCGCAATCAACAATCTTGCAAACATACATTGATTGCTCAATGCTCTATAAAATAGTAGGTTTTTCAGAAAATTGATATTTCCTTACACTATCAAAAAATAACTCCCCCGACATCCTAATAGTAAACAGGACTAAAACATACATTGATGAACATGTTCGTTGTGATTTTCGACGATGTTACTAGTGATATTTACCATATTGTATGGTACGTCTACTAAATATATAAAATATTTCATAATTACAAAATACATTTTTAAAAACATTCACTTACGAGTACTACCTCAATGATTTTTTATCATAATTCTTCATTACCTGACCTCCTGAAATGAAACACTAGCGTGGGCGCAGGCTACCTCGAATGTGCGTGTGGAATGATGAGATGCGTGGAACACTTCTATCGCCCAATATTGGCAAAGATCCACACAAAGCGGAGAGTGCGATAACAAATATAGGTATAGCCGGAGCGGAGCCCGCCAGCTATATATATATATATCTCGTAGGAGCGCGGTAGAAAAATAACTCTCAAAAATCAATATCTCGAAAATTATGGCGCGTCGCCAAAAATCCTTTTCAGGGGAGTCTTTTAGCAATAAAATGAAGGTGTATGCCAAATTTCCGACCGAAATTCGGTTTCCGTTTCTTGGAAGTGCACCAAAAAACAAAAACAATATGCGATCAAAAACATAAACTTACTCGTTTATCGCGAGTGGATGACTTTGGTGATTTATCATATTTTTACAAGAAGCTGATCATAAGAAGAAGTTTCGTGAGGTCATGATATTTTGTTGTAATTCTTAATTAATCGTTGAAGATAAATAATATGGGGAACAACTGACGTAAAATATGGTTTTTTTAATTGATTAAAAATGTAGCGCTTCTACGAATGGAAATCGAAGTGGTTCAGAATAGGTAATGGCCAATGCTCAAGAAATCTGGTACACTGCAACCTCTCTAATCGGCACAGTGGCGGGATCGGCTCCGCATCACACTTGCAAATATAGAGGTTTTCAACAAAACCTCTAAGTTTGCATAGACAAACACTCAAGCCGACTCTGCGCAGCTGACGTAGCCGGTAGCAGTACCCCTCCAATCCCACTCTTATTGTCTAGCATGCTTCGAGTCTGACGCTAGGGCCTGGCATCGATCGATATTCGGCACCTAGTGGGAGGCTGATTTCAGTTATGGAGGTACCGTTCAGAGAGGTTGCAGTATATATTTTTACCCGATCGATCCTTCGCGAACGATTTTTTTTACAAATAGATATACATTTCAACCCTTCGCAAAACGACGATGGGTCCTGCAAAAAAAAAACAGCTAGACTGCTGGAAAAAAGTAGACACAAGCTCAGTTACGTTGGCTATATTTGCTTTACAAACACTTCTTGAATCAATTAGCATCTGTGAAAGCAGCTATTACCAAGTCAATGAAGCTTCCTTATGTGGGGAATGAAAAAAATCAAATTGACTCCATTTAATTTAAATATAATTACTTAGAATAGATAACTTATATCACTTTTCTCCACGAAATACGAGTCTTTCAAGGACTATACATTGTTTTTTTTTGAAAATTTGTATTAAATATAAAGAATTTTGTTCGAAATTTTGTTATAAAGATCTTTAAGTTTTGACAGTTATACTGTAGTACCAATTTTTACCTAATCTTTTTCAGATATTTGAATAAATGATTTTAGAAAACGTTTTTTCACATTCATGCCTGGGATCCGATTCGATATCGAATTAGATCTTGTTCTAGAAATTCGGGATTCTAGCCTGGATCCAATGCAGAGTTTCTATTTGGATTCTGACTAGAGTCCTTAATAGTTCGGATTAGGACCCCAACTTGAATCCGATTTGAGAGCGTTGGATTTCGCTCCTGGATCCGATTCGATGTCCGACTGGATCGCGTTTGAGAAACAATCCCGACTAGAAATTTTGATCCGGCAGCCTGAAGACTGATCAGGCCCTGATCAGGCTGCAGTCCGGAATGCCGTAATACGGCACGCCTGATCAGGGCCGGATGTCCACCGGATCAGTGGAACCGTAGTACGGCCGTAAAAAGGCACCCTGATCCGGCCGTAGTAGGGTAACCTGTGCGGCGCCGTAACAAGGCGTCCGTGGACGCCGTTTTACGGCGCCGCACAGGCTACCTTACTACGGCCGGATCAGGGTGCCTTTTTACGGCCGTACTACGGTTCCACTGATCCGGTGGACATCCGGCCCTGATCAGGCGTGCCGTACTACGGCATTCCGGACTGCAGCCTGACTTGTGTGTTGAAGCCGCCATATTTGCGAGAGTCTTGGCGGTGTATGCACGCGCATATAGGCGTTTTTCCAATTTCCTGGCTGACATCATAGTGCAAAATGGATAAAAAAAAGTCCCGAAAAAAATTAATGGGACACTTACGGGTGCGAAAGTGGCGTGCTATATATGCAGAGAGAAAAAAACAACGGCTAACAGAAGTGAATTCTTCACTCGTACTAGGTATGTATATATATATATATATGTATACATATACATTTTCATTTATATTATATATTCTTTACTTTCAAAATTAACAATATCTATTATTATTTATTAACATGCATAATATCTATTATTTTTGTAATGCTATTTTTAGAGCCAAGCGAAGAATTGCCTACAAATCTTGACAACAATGCCTCGTCGCTTAATACAAATCACACGAGCAGTGCATCCGACAAGTCTGGACCTGATTCAGTTGCATCCAGTACCCTTTCTTTTTTTGTTTTCAATTTAGCCGTGCTTATTCAAAAATATGAGATGAATAAGCAACCAATATACCGAAGGGACATCGAAAAATCGCTAGGCAAAATTATAAATGCTGCAAAAGATTGGGACGGTGCACGTCAAGCGAGGGCGAAGACTGGGAAGGAGTAATCGAAAGATTAAAGCGATAGTTTTAATCAACGGATTATTTAAACTTTATTAGCCGAAAATGTTTTATTGAAGCTGTTATTTGTTGAATAAACAAAGATGTGAAGACTGAAAAATTTCTAAATAATATAAAAATAAAAATATAAGAGAGTTTATTATTGTTATCGAAATTATTATATTCATAAATACCAAATTCCCCTTTTTTTAGTTCCTTAAAAAGAGAATCAAAATAACGTTGAATTTTGCATCGGTGGAATGCAACGATTTTTTTTTCTCATTTTTTATTCGTTTATTTTGATCGTCATCAAAAGTCTTTTTTTGTAAATTCAAGTCGTAAAGCTTTAATAAGAATAAGTAAAAACGTGTGGATTACTTTTAGTGCCTAATCAGGCAAAACGAAATTCAGCGGTCAAAAAGTATTAATTTTCATTGCATATTGCTAACTTCGATGCTAACTTAAACGCCATAAAAAATATTGATTGTTTTTTAAATGATGATAATATAAGCAACGAAAAAAGAGAATTCCTACAAGTGTTAGGATGGCTAAGTAGGTAGCGCGTTTAGCTCTAGAATTAGAAGACTAGGTTCGAAACCCGAGGTTAGGCAAAAAACTTTCACAAGGCAAAACACGTTTTAATCCAATTAACGTATATGTAGGACCACAAATAAAGTATATGGAAACAAAAAATACTACCAGAATTTTTTTATTCACCATTTGTTGCCTTTTTTATTTTTCATTCCAGCCACGGCAGCCGGATCAGGGCCGAATCAGGGCCGTACTCGGCAGCCGGATCAGGGCCGTAACCGGCAGCCGCATCAAGGCCTTATCCGGCCGCCGGATCAGGGCCGCAACAGGTAGCCGGATCAGGGCCGCAACCGGCAACCGGATCCGGGTCGGATGCCAAAAAGCGTTACACGCCTGATAAAGCCCTGATCCGGGCGCCTGTTCAGTGCCGTATTACGGGATACGGATGCCGGATCCGGGCCTAGTCAGTCCCGGATCAAAATTTCTAGTCGGGAAGGTTCCTAGTCCGAATCAGACTCTATCCATGACAATATTTCTGCACGGGTAGCTGGTCAAAAAACCATTGCGCAATGAAACTATTCAAACAATCGTATTTCAATGTAGAAACATCGTAATACGATTTACATGTGCATACAATTATTCGACCCTGCGCTTTGTAAATCTACAGAAATCTATAAAATATTGAGACAGGAACAATCTTTACACACATTGATTGCCTGAGAGAAAAGATTGACACGCAAAAATAACCTCTGAAATGTACTTTAACACAGTATATGTATTGCTACAATTTCAAGATCGACTATGAATTTGCAATCGTTTTATTATCGCATGAAATTCACGGATTTCACTGCGTTTTTGGACCGCCGTTCTCACATAATGACCATTAAACTAGTGCTTCTGAGTTCATAGCGTCACAACCTTATTGGTTCAGAGTAGGGGAAGGTGGGGCACAGTGTGTCACTTTTTTCTAACGAATTTTTACTCTGATCAAAGTAGTCTGATTAGAAAAAAGGTCATAACAGATTTTATAGACCTTTGGGCATACAATGGAGCAACCATATTTTTTGCAACACGATTAAAAATACCAAAATAATGGGACCGAAACAAATTTGCGGATTGACTCATTGTATCCTATGGTGGGGTACAATGTGTTATATAGGTGGGTACAGTGTGTCAAGTACTGCGAAACGTAGGGTACAATGAGGCGGTTGAAATTCTTATATTTTCATTGCATAGATAACAGATTTTCACACATAACAGTACGAACCCAAACAATATCAGTATATCAGTATCAGTATAAAATCAGTAATATCATAAAAACGTCTTATTTTTGACTGAACTTTCTTTTGGCTTGGCCGTCTTTAGTTCAATATTCGCAATTCCTTTAGCTTGTCTTTGATATCTTCCGAGGCTTGATCAGAGTGCTCCGTGTTGACTTTCTTCTGGCCAGCCGAAACTTAATATAAATCACGGTCCAACACAAAAAAATTCTGAATTTGCGAGCCATAAACCTTCAAGAAATCGCATGTGTTTGACAGCGGCCCGTGACATATTGCGCTTCTTCGGAGCGTCGTCACTTGTTCGTTTCCTCATTGGGAGTCAGCTCATTGTGCCCCACGTCTCGGTGACACATTGTACCCCACTAGTAAAATATTTGATTATTGATGAAATAACTCTTAATTAACCTACGAATGGAAAAATACAAGTCACTGAGGACATCATGAATAATAAAACTATCGATTAGGATCGAAAACTCAAGTCGCTACAGAAAGTTACGTTATATTTTACGTTTTCCCGACAAGCGAAATATTTTTTCTCCAAGCCTGAAATCAATTTTTAATTTTCAATAATTCTTTGTGAGCTGCTATCGACTTTGTTTTAGGCCTGACGAAATCAAATATAAATCGCGCTCCAACAAAAAAAAATTCGGAATTTACGAGCTACAAACCTCCGAGAAATTGCGTCTAGCTCACAGTGTCCCGTGACACACTATACCCCACTCTCCCCTCATTAATTTGCTTCCAGGTTAATCGGTGCCATTGAGGAGTTTCGTGACACGTAACGAAATGTTACCATTTGATTAAAATTTCTACAGTAAATTCTTTATCATATACTGACGAAACCCTTTTTAACATAGAGCATTCAACATTGGGACACTGACGACGAATTTGTCATAATGTACTGAGTGATTTGACAGTTTTCCATAACATTTTTAACACTTTTCCACACTATTTCGTGCGTAAAACTGCTATTCAGCGATAAGCGTCGGCAGTTAAAATATCTCTTTATGTTAAAAGGGGTTTTTTCAATTATAAATTTTATGGGAACGGTGTAGACGATCGATTAAAAATTTGGAAGGTGCATTCAGTATATGAGAAAGAATATATTGTATAAATTTTAATCAAATGGTAACACTTCACCAATTGCCCCGACACTCCTTAACTACGGAATTCTCATTGAAGCGCTTTTTTTTTCATTATGTATTTTTTCCATTACTATTTTAACCTTCGAAATTTCTGTATGACGTCATGCTTATTGTTACTACATTCATCTTATTGCGAAATACGAATACAGCAATAAGAGAACAATAATGATACCTTTCCAACAAGAAACCACGCTAAAATTTTGGATTCGTTTATCAAGCACAAATAGCCGATAACCTTGCTCTACTTTTGAAGACACAGCTGTGTGCAATATCTGTAGCGTATAAAAGAGATTAAGCAGGATTGTAATAATCACGTATGTACTCGTACTACCTTAAAAGAAAATCGGCCCTCTCTAGATGCAGGCTTCGAAATTTCGGAATTTTTTATAACATTTTGAAAGCTCGAAATTGAAAATGAAAAAAAGGCTTTTTTGAAAAACACTGCTTTCTACAAAAGTGTCGTAAAGAAAATACAACCATTTTTTAAAAATCTTTCTTGTGTTTAAATGGACACGTTCACGGAAATGAGTGTTTTCAATATCTTTTTACAACAATTACATTTTATATTCTCCGAATTTCAGTTATGGAGATATGGAGATAATAAGGGCAGTTGTGGAGGGCAGTTCAGTTATGGAGATAATAAGGGCAGGTTGCAGGTTCATGACGAAAAAAATACGATGTCTTTTTTTTTTTTACTAAATTTACATCCTTAAACTCTTTAGAACATGTGAGTGAAAGGATATATTCATATATAAAGTATTTTAGAATTTACAGCCTAAACGTTAAACTTTAAATCCGTTTTTCTGGTAACAGCAGTTTTCAGCGCGCGGGGTGCTCTATAGCTTCAACGGATGAACCGAATCTAATGCATCTCTGCGCAATTGAAAGGAAATTAAATTTGCGGGACCATCAGGAAGCGATTTTTGTCAAAAATTGATTTAGAAATAGTTTTTTCGACCGTTGAAGCAAAAAAAAACCGGGCAAAAAATTTGGATTTTTTTTTCAAACGGCTGTCATTTTGTTAACCAGGGTTTTTTTCAGGAAACAAAAAACGATAAGGCCCCCCGAATTTAGTCTAGTTTTATCATTTTTAACCCGTTTTCGTTGCAGATGAACTGGCAAGGCTGTGGAGCGCCCCGCGCAGACGAAAACTGCGCCGTGCACGGCTTTATTTGACGGGAGCTGGAGCCGCCATTTTGGATTTTTTTAAATAAATAAAATTTGAATTTGCTCTCCATTGATAGAAGAATAATACACGTTGAAACCCATTTTCAAAAGTATTCATTTTATATAAAAAAAAATTTCTAACTTCATGCATCTCGACGGTAACCTCTCCTTATGGAGAATTTTTTAATTCTCCATAAGGGGAGGTTAAAAGTATTACATACATTTCAGTCGGTTTTTTTAAATATAAAAACCGACTGAAATGTTGTTAATGGCAGGAGGATGAAGAATGGTCACTTTGGCCATCCGGGTCACATTGACCCGGTATATCAAAATCGTTGCCAGATATAAGTGTCTCAATAGAAGGTGAAACTAGTTTCGAATACTTTTTTTCCGATAGCACGTTAAAAAATGAAAGATGTTAAAAACACTTTTTGTGCGGTGTTGCTCATTTTCGGGGTTCTGCGGTTTGAATCCATGGATGTCGGGCAAGAATTTTTTTAATCACCTAGCTCAAAAGTTAAATAAATTGAAAAATTGTAAAAATGGGTGTTGATTATGTGTTTTGGCATATCAGCTACCAATAGCATATGTTTCGACTGTTGAGCTAATTGTAGGGATTGAAAACTTTCACATGACATTCCCCTTATATCTAGTCAACAGACACAGCAGCGTCTTGACGCTAATAAAAAAGAAAATTTCGCCACCACTGACAAACGCCGCATTTATATACTTGTAAGATGCCCTTTTATTGGTCATTTTTGAGCTTTGAATCGACGGCACGCAAAAACGCGTGGGAGAATCGAAAATCTGATGACATTTTACGAGTGTCATGTGATTTTTCCCTATCGTTTGGTTTAGGTTATTTTTCGATCCGTCCACTCAATCCTGAGATCTCATAATTTTCGATCGAAATTCCGAGAGATTTTTTTTTATCTTTAGAGGTACAAGGTCAATCCGTCGAGTCGTAAACATCGTACATACGCCCTTCTGAAAGTTGATTAATCCATTGGTTGACAGCGCGAAGAGCGATGCGTTTAAGGTAGTAGTCTCGCCGAGGCGTTTTTCTATAGAATTTTCTTCAATTTTGAGGACACATTCAGGACACCGGTGCGGAGAATGAATTCGGGCTTTGATCGGGTCCGTCTTAATATTCCCTAACTTTATTGAGGCGCTTCTTTGGAAGCCTCACATGGCCGGTCACACTTTGCTACCGAGGGCCATTGAAGGCAAAATAACCAGGACCTTTAAAATTGCCTAAACGGTGCCTCATAAAAATTATTGCAGCCATTTCCGTACATGCGTGTGTGTGGCACTGTGAAAAAGAAATGTGTTATTTCATACATTTGAGGCTTAGAATTCTGTATTTTATATTGACACGTTTGATTCTGCATTGTTTCAATGAACGCACTGCATGCGTGTTGGTTCATGGCATTACAGCTCATCTACTAAACGCATAGTTTAATTATTATACCTATTCAATCGATCTCGATATTTATTGTGCCACAAATTCTTTAGTCAAGCAATTTATACTAATTTGCCTCTATAATAACAAAGTCTAGTACTATTGGGGAATTCGCTACTAGGTAATCTACAACTACACCCCTTGAAGGCTTTTACTTGGTCTCCGTACTTAGACCATAGTTTTAGTCAACCTACTTACCCTACCATTCCCTAATGGGGGGGGGGGGGGGGGGGCGCTGCGGCTCTTTTACAGAAAATCCTGCTATGGAATCCACAAATAATCCATTGAAGGCCCCGAATTGTATTAGGTACACACCCTGCCAATTTTTTGCACGGGAAGAAAAGTGATTTCGTGCAGAATTTCAAAAGGATTCACCGTTTCATATTCCAGATATTGGCAATCAAAGATTGCACGATTTGAAACGTATTCTTATGGGGAGTAGCGAAAAATTTCACATTTCACGCAATAACTCTGAAACTTTTCTACAGATTTTGCTTTTTTTTGAATTCTCAATTACAGAGGAATATATGACGAAGTTTGTCAAGAACTTTGACCGTACAGTGTCAGAGCTATAGTGATTTATTTTATTTTATCATTTTTGTTATTTTATTTTATTATTATTTTTTTTTCATTACTTTATAAGTTTTTACATCCCGATAAGATGTAAAAACTACATTATAAGGATACTTCGCAATGTTTCGAGGCTTCCATCGATTGACCGGAGAATAAGAAACTAAGAAATCAACTTTTCTACGTGACTGTGGCGAGACTGCTACCTTAAGGGGGGAAATCACAGTAAAATTTCCAATTTTTCGAAAAAAAAAATGTTCGCTTAAAAGGTGCTTTAGGGTCTTAAAAATAATATACCAAATGATGGAATACGGCAAAAGTGTCTGAGTGCCCAAATTTTTCATTCTGCGGTAACGCCTCTCAGGTATGCTCCGAGCGCCTTTAAACTTTAAACGCGTTTTTCTCGAAACCACTTTTTTTGAGCTCGCCGAAGACATAACTCGAGCAAATCTTAACCGATCAACTTGAAATTTTGACAGTAGCTTCGAAATATCTTTCTCCATGGAGCTACGTAGGATTTTTATTTTATATGGCTTAGTTTTTTTTTATCGACGATTTTATGGCGTTTTTTTTGTTAAAAATTTAACTTTATTTACAAACATGCACCATTTTGTGAAAAATCAATATATCGAAAAAATCCTGCGTAGCTCGCTAGCTGTTGTTATATGAAAACTAAAAAAATTTGGTTTTTTCTTCCAGGTCAAAAATTAAGGAGTCTACGTCTTCGGCCATCGACACGCTTTCAAAAATAGGCGCCTCGGGGCATATGCTGCGCAGCCGCCATTTTTAAATATTTTTTATTGAAAAAATTACATTTTGTACTTTTTTAGTATTGCTATAAAACCTACTTCACAGATTTTCGATTGATACTTTTATTCAGCCAAAATTAATTCCCGAAAATATGCCTATTTTTTTGTGTGCTACTGTGATTTCCCCCCTTAAGACTCGCCTCGTAGAGCTCAACAGCTGACTTCTCCCTGCCTGCTATGTCCTCATAGTATAATGTGCTATAGAGTGGGCATAGTCTTATATACAGGTTTGGAAACTCTGGCGTTTTTAAGTGGTAAAGAGTGTCATCTTTAGTAAGGCAAAAACTTAGTTCCTCAACTATCCGCTAGAGGCGTCATCACGTAGGGGTCTTTTAGATATAGATATACAGTAATCACCGTAACAGCAATAGATAGCCTCCTCAAAATCTCTGTGTCGCGTTACCGTGTTCCGTTGTACGGTTGAAAGAAAGTAAACGGTCTGTCGAATTCAGAAAATGCTTAAAGCGCCCATCATTCCGAACTGTTGGAAAAGTTTTAGGAACGATAGTGGAAAGTATTCAGTGTTCAAAGTTCCGCATAGCGCATATATAATAAATCGATCAAGAAAGAAATTTTTATTATCGTGGGAATTGCATCATTACTAAAATATTTATATTTTACTGTCTGAAAACTCGAGTGACCCCTACTTGATGTTTACAGATCCTATTAATAAACAATCTGGGGGAATAAAAAAAAATGGCAAACCATTATTCTTCTCACTAAAGGATCATTAATACACAAAATGAATCATTTTTCATTCATATACCTCGTAAAAACTTTGTTTATTCGCAAAAATCTGCAGCATCACACAGCTGTGATCACAGCCCGAACACAGCTGTTCGGGCTTGCTTTTGGTTTGCTCATCCCAAGGTAGCGGCGCTTTACGTGGCAGAAGCGATAACCAACGCTTTGCCTCATTATCTGAGACACTCCCCACCCTACAAGTTTCCAGACCTGTATACAAGACCGTGAGAGTGAGGCGTTTTGAAAGCTCTAAACTTTAATCGTGGTTAGAGCCTTTAAAAGTACAAGCGTGAAGCAAACGGCCCCACTGAGAAAAACATGTTTCATCCAATATCATTGGTGTTATTGAATGAAATTTCGTTGATTAAATTGTAAAATTGTTGATGTAAATAATCGGATTATTAGATAATGCTATTGACTTCAATAACATGAAAAAAAAAATTTCATTCAAATAGATATATTGTTAGCCGAGAACATTATATTATTGAATCTATCTAAAAAATTATCCCGAACAAATTATATAGTTTTGAATGCATTTTCTGCAACGAACAAAAAAAAAGTGTTTCGATTCATAACATGAATATTGTTGACTCGAGTACATAAGAAAAATTGAATTTCGCTCGTTTGATTCAGATAAAATTTCTATTGAGTAAATATATTATTTTTTTGTCTTCACCATGACCGATATTGATTCTCAAATAAAATAATATGTTATTAAAATCAATCACATTTCCCAATTGTTTATAGTATTGTAACAATGTCATATATCGGTGGCACTCGCTGTTCAGACATTTATTTGGGTCAACAATGTATTTTTTTTTTATTCAATTGGTTTTTTTCTCAGAGCCTTTTTAGGGCTAAGAATAAATTTGACCAAGGTTCCTTGTGTCGCAATTTTGAAACTCAAAAAGTTCTTCGAATATGGGAAACAAATTATCCGTTTCAGGGTCAAAAAATTAATGCGACGGAGATTCTTCGTGGCGCAAATTCAAACCTACAAAGGTTCTTCGAAATTGTTAATAGGAAGGCCAGCGAACATTAAGGTATTACTGGATGGACATTAAAAAATCGCTAAAACTTTTGAAAATTTGAGGAATATTTCTTGATAGAATAATAATACATGAATTATTTTAGAATGTTTCACTAAATAATTTAGTAGGTATAAACTTGTGAATTTAAGACGGTCGCTTATGGGAAAAGAGCTTCTGCAGACGTTAATGGTTGCAAAACGAATGGAAGTAAATCGCCATAAATTCTGAAAATATTATATCATCAAGATTTAGCATCAAGCGATTGATTATGCTAAGTTTCAAATAAATCGACTGAGTAGTTGTCGAGAAATTAAATAAAGTAATGAGGAGTATCGCCTTTTTTAACGATAAATTAATAGCAATCATTGAAAAACTTAATATATATTGACTTTTTGCGTAATTATTGGTAATAATAAAATTATCTGAAAGTATTAATTAAATTTAAAAATTGGGAAATTTTTTTATTGGACAGTTGAAACTGACGTCCGGTAACTGACAAAACCTCAGTAAAGCACACGCCAATAATGTCAAATTTGATTTCAATTATTATTAAAAGTGGAAAATTAACATTTATAAGTGTTAATTTATTATTAAAATAGCTATTTGTAAGGCTAAACATGTATGACATGATCTAGACTGGTAAATCCACGATTCGCCCATTTTGGGCTAACCTTTTGCCCGGCGGTCCATCCAGTCATACCTTAAGCTCGTCTACATGAAACTCTTCACTGAACAGAGTAAAACGCGAATATGGAATTCTCTATAGGTAAGGAAATACAGGTAAGGAAAAATATATATCTTTAGGTATGACAAAGTCAGAAATATGAAATTTTCATTGCTCAAAGACAAGGAAAAATGTATACCCGTACATATTGAGGGGCTGAAAATATCAAATAGGTTTGCATTAAGCACAAGGAATGAAAAATGTCTAAGCATTGCCAATCCGAATCTATGGATTTGATTGCTCGATCGCAGATAACAAAAAAATTTCATCTCCCGGTATCGAGAGGTCGACAATATGATTTTTTTTGCTCGAACATAGGCAATAAAAAGTTAAGAGTGGTAAGGCGAAAAAAAGAACTTATTTTGACTCAATTAAACAAAAAATATGAATCTTTGGTTACCGCCAATCAAAAAATTGTTCAGAAGCAATTAATTAACATAATATTTTACACTAAACAGGATGAATAGCCAAAAATATGGAACTTTTGGGCATCGAGCACAGATGAAGAGAGATTCATAAGCTCAGGTAATGAATAGCCAGAAATATGAATTTTATATACATTATTCACAGCCAATAAAAAAATCTATATCTGCAAGTATCGAGGAAACTAAAATATGGTTTTGTCTCGGATAAACGCCAACGGCTGAAAAATATTTGTAGGTATTGCGAAGTCGTATGGATTTGGTTCCTCGATCACCGACAATAAAAAATCAATATCTTCAGATATTGCAAGGCCATAAATATGAATTTGTCTTGCATCAAACCTCCGCAATAAAAAATTCTTAGGGCTTCAGCTATCGAAAGGCCAAAAATGTGTATATCTCGTAAGTCACTGAGATAAAAAATATACATTTGTAGTTACGGAAATTCATTTGAAGATAATTAAATAAAATACACTAAATCAAATCAAATACACTAAACAGAACAGAAAGCCAAAAATGTTGAATTCTCTTGCATTGAACACAGGTAACGAAAAATGTATATTTTTAGATACCAAAAAGTCAGAAATATAAACATTCCATTTCTCGGAGACAACGAAAAATCTATACCTATAGATATCGGGGAGCTGAAAATATAGATTCGTCTCGCATCAACCGCAATTAATGAAAAATGTCTTTCCGCATCGCGAAGGCAAATCTATGGTTTTGTTAGTTGGATCGTAAACAATGAGAGGCCACAAGTATACATTTCTTCTCGAATCGAACTTGGGAAATAAAAAATTCTCAGAGCTTCAGGTTTCGAAAGGGATGCATCTAATTTTCTCTTCAATCAATCAGACAAAAAATATTCATCTTTGGGTAGTGCTAACCCGAAATTCGTTCGAAGGCAATCAAAAATTAATATTTTCTACTTCGGCCTCAAGTGAGTTCAACATTTACATGGACGGGGGTCCATGTAAATCCAATCTATGAGTATCTAAGAAATATACACATCACCGTCGGAGTTCATGTTTGTAAAAATAATAAAAATTGAATTATTATCAAAATAATGACAATTAAAAAAAACTATTTATGATACCATTATCTCACTTATGTTTTAGATGCCATTTCCTCGCTTTTTACGAGTTCAAATATCTTGAAACTCTTTTACTTGCTAATTATGAATTAAAAACTTTACACGTAGAGTTTCTTTAAACATATTTGAAACTCACTACTCTTTGAATTAAAGCTGAAGAAAAAGAATTTTTCCTCCCCTTAAAAAAAGAAATAACATTTCTTTTTAAAACGTTTGGAAAGTTACAAAAGTACGCCAAGTAATAAAACATCCCCCCGAAAACATTGTTGTTTGTCCTAGTTCGAACAATGGTTTTATTTTTTTTAATTAATCTATTGTACAAAAAAAATTAAATTACTTATAAAATAGCCAAGTATAATGTACGTATTATGTAAATGTGCAATAAATGTCATACACAAAATTGTCAAACCTTAGAAATAATCTCATTAAAAAGATATTATTTTTATTAAAAAATTACATTATTCTAATAAAAAATTGACATTACCGTTATAGAAAAAATGCAACTCATGAATCACACGAGTAAACTGGAAATGCCGTGCAACGTCTTGGTGTGCATAGTTAAGAACAAAATGCTCGGCGAAGGATTTCGATTTTCCAATTACTGCATTCTGAGGTATAAAACAATGAAATTGGTAAGTCAGATGGTAGCAATGGGGGATACTATTTTTTAGATGATGGCAATATGCTCATTCTAGAAAATGATTTTTGCATAATTGTATATTAGAGAAATAAAATTATTCTTCAACTTCTTCACACAACCACATTAAGGAGGTTGGAGCGGTCCAGTTGAGTCAAATGACGGTTTAAGAGTATTTCTTTCAATAAACCTAAAAAAAATGAATATGAGATATAGATGTGTTCTGTCGATGCAAAGTTTTCATAAAATGTATAATTAAAGGGCAAAATTATGCATTTTTATACTTTTATTACGTGAAAAAAAACTGTTCTGTTACTACGAACTTGAAAAAGTATAACATGATTGATATTTATTATGAAAGAGTCTTAATCTTTTATTAGATTAAAAAGATTAAAAGTTTAAAAAGTTTTGTAATCTTTTTTTTAACCTTGATCGTTCAATATTGAATATATATGGTTTTCGATGGACAAGACGGATGTTATTTTTCCTAAATGTTTACAAAGGTATAGTTTACGTTAATCCGTTGTTAGGAGTGGTTAATCTTGGTGTTAAATAGCCAAAAAAATTATGTCACCCGTAGCGTAAACGTCTTGCCCATCTAACCGCATGTGAAATTACATACATTAAGCTATTGTTTATCTCTGTTGTTCTGTGGTGAAAAAATTTCAAAAAATTCGTCACGACTCAGTATAGTGTGAACAATAACATATATAAATTCTTTTTTTTTTAATCTTGGATTGCGGGTAATGCTCCAACCTCCTTCAACATTTTGTTACCCTCAATCGGTTATGTGAAATGGTAATTAAATTAATGATTTCGTGAAGTACGGATTAGATCAGACCTTTGGCCCTCGAAAACGTAACATTTTATTTGATTTAAATAATTAAAAAAGTAAGATAAAAATATAAATAATTTACTTTATGGCACATGTATTACAGATTACAAAAAATATATTTTGGTCGCTGAATGGCAACTGGCGCGGTATTAGAATGTAAAAAAATATACATATCATGTTGCAAAAGTTATTTGCGCGGATAGTAGGAATGGAAAATTCTATATCTGTCCGAGTTTTTTCTTCTTAAACATGCACGCCAAGACCTTCCACGGAATTTCCAGTATACTCGTGTGGTTCATAAGCTGTATTCTTCTATAATGGTGATATGAATTTTTCATTGGAGTAATGCAATTTTTTTTTTTTTAATAAAATATTTTTTATAAGATTATTTCGGAGGTTTAACAATTTTGTGTATGGCATTCATCATATACTTGCATCATACGTAAAGTGTAATTGGCTATTTTATAAGTCGTTTCATTTTTTTGCACAACTGATTAATAAAAAAAAATATTGTTCGAATTAAAACAAACAAGGTTTTCGGGGGGATTTTTTATTACTTAGCGTACTTTTTTAACTTTTAAAACGTTTACAAAAGTATATAAATATAGTATTATGAAAAATTAATTACGCGAAGAACAATGCAAACTAGACGCTCCGGTGCGTACTTTTTTTGTTCGTATAAATACATATATATACACTAGTTAATAACTCAGCATTGCATTGAATTGAAATTTCCAAAATGATAATAAAACTGCACTATAGGAATTTAGTAAATGACTTATTAGTTACATGTACTATACAGGGTGGACCATTTAACGTGACCACCCCAAATATCTCTGTTGCCTTTAGAGTGACGAAAAAAATGTCAGGAGGTAATTTGATTGATTTCGAAGGGGCTGATACAGTGGTGAAAAATTCATTTTTGCATGCCTGCCCCGAAAGTGCGATTTTCGATTGGTGTTTAGCGTGCGGAAAGTTACTTCCCGAGCAGAAATTTGCTCAGGGTGAAATCCGGACCGGATCAGGCTGCCACAATAGCAAATCCGGACCGGATCAGGCAAATTTAGTCCGGCCCTGATCAGGGATGTAACGCTTTTGCGAATTCAGGTCCGGATCAGGCACCTTATCAGGCTCTGATCAGGCGCTTTATCAGGCCCGGATCAGGCACCTTACCAGGCTCGGATTAGGCACTATATCTGGCTCGGATCAAGCAACTTATCTGGCCCGGATCAGGTGCCTCATCCAGCCTGAGACATGCGTGTCATCTGGCTCAATCATTTGATTAATTTTTTGTTTAAAAATAGATCAACATTTATTAAATTATTATCGCAGTTACACGTTATCAAGTTTACTAACGTTATTAAAAATATGAAACATATGAAAACATTTTTTTAAAGTTTAAGTTTATATTTTACTTGACTTGATCGTTTAGTTTTTGTTCCGGTTTTGGCGATGACCGTCCCAATCTTTCCGGCCCAATCTGTCCGGCGCAAATCATGCGTGCCTGATCAGGGCGCCTTATTGATACCTGATAAGGCTTCTATCCGGCGCAAATCAGGCGTGCCTGATCAGGGTGCCTTATTGATCCCTGCTCAGGCCCCTGTCTGGCGCAAATCAGGCGTGCCTGATCAGGGCGACTTAGTGATCCCTGCTCAGGCCCCTGTCCGGCACAAGTCATGCGTGCCCGATCAGGGCGCCTTATTGATACCTGATAAGGCTTCTATCCGGCGCAAATCAGGCCTGCCTGATCAGGGCGCCTTATTGATCCCTGCTCAGGCCCCTGTCTGGCACAAATCAGGCGTGCCTGATCAGGGCGCCTTATTGATCCCTGCTCAGGCCCCTGTCCGGCGCAAATCATGCGTGCCTGATCAGGGCGCCTTATTGATACCTGATAAGGCTTCTATCCGGCGCAAATCAGGCGTGCCTGATCAGGGCGCCTTATTGATCCCTGCTCAGGCCCCTGTCTGGCGCAAATCAGGCGTGCCTGATCAGGGCGCCTTGATCCCTGCTCAGGTCCCTGTCTGGCTCAAATCAGGCGTACCTGATCAGGGCGCCTTATTGATCCTCAGGCAGCCTGATTAGATTTCTGCTCGGGTTATTTCTCAACGATGCTTACTTTCCCGCACTAGTGCGGAAAAAAATCTATTTATAGCTCACTTTACCGCATTGATTCACGAAAAAACGGTTTTTTCACGGTTGATAGTTTTTTATTGTGAGATTTTGGACCGATTGAACAAACTTGAATGTCGCGAAATTCATGTGATATGAAACGTCAACTTATCACAGTTATATTTTCTGACAAGGAAATGATCTGAACTGATCTGATATATTTGAATATAATTGTTATTGGTTTCGTTGAATCTCAAATCCCACTTTCGAGACAGTCGAATTACATCGCGCGTAAGTTGCCGAATTCGCCTCGACTTATGGTGCATTTCTCACTCGTGAAGTTGCCGCTCATGCGGCAACTTCACGCGCCATGGAATTCGTTGTTTCCCGCGCTTGTAGCATAAATCACTATTTTGTCAAGGTCATATTTTTTCAAATGGGGACATGTTTTTTTTTTATTATTAGGACGTTGTAGTTGATATTTAGACGAATCCAACGACCTATGATATCATGACCTTGAAATGATTTTTCACCAAAATACACGTGTAAAAAAGGGAAATCGTGATGGTATTGACAATAAGAATATCCGAATAATGTAATTGAATTTTTTGTGCAGAACATTTATTGTAACAAATATTCGAAGTGATGGCCATTAACGTCGACACATTTTTGAAGGTCAGGATAACGTTGTGCATAAAGTTCCTGCGCTTGCACAGAGTTTCTGCCGGTCTCACCATAAATCAGAATCATTTCCACTTTCCTTGCTTGACCGTACAATACCATTTTCGATACGATTATTACATGTTACTTTGGATGGATACACTTGTCTACTGATTCTAATATTGGTAGATGGTAAACATTCTTCACTCTACTACAGTTTTACT
Source organism: Ophion ventricosus (assembly GCA_963932345.1). Classification (NCBI taxonomy): domain Eukaryota; kingdom Metazoa; phylum Arthropoda; class Insecta; order Hymenoptera; family Ichneumonidae; genus Ophion; species Ophion ventricosus. The sequence continues at coordinate 29,796,440 of OZ010713.1, read as the reverse complement.
ACGTTACAATGCCAGTATTTACAAACATCAGAAACATCTCCGACTATTGAAATTATTGTATCCGTTGGATAACCTGCGCCGCTATCACACCAGAAACTATTCGAAGGTCAAGAGAATCATTGATCCGACGTCTTTAATAATGTGTCGAGGTTAATGCCCATCACTTCGAACATTTGTTACAATAATTTTCTGCACAAAAAATTCAATTACATTATTCGGATATTCTTATTGTCAATACCATCACGATTTCCCGTTTTTACACGTGTATTGTGGTGAAAATTCATTTCAAGTTCACGATATTATAGGTCGTTGGATTCGTCTGAATATCAGCTACAACGTCTTAATTATGAAAAAAACATGTCCCTATTTGAAAAACCATTGATGACCTTGAGAACGCAAATACGATGACCTTGACGAAAATGAATTTTTCACCACTGTATCAGTCCTTCGAAATCAATCAAATTACCTCCTGACATTTTTTTTCGTCACTCTAAAGGCAACGGAGATATTTGGGACGGTTACATTAAATGGTCCACCCTGTATTATGCACGATTCAATTGCGACCGATAATTATGAAGTTATGAAGTCATTAAGTTATCAGTTATGAAGCACAGCTTAATTAAGGATAATTTAATTGATTTTAGGACGATTGAGAATATTTGAAAGCAAAGTGTTCTTTATGTTATGTTAATACAAGAAAACATATTAAGATTGAAAAATAAATGTGATAGTAATTTGAATACTTTGAAATTTCGTCAAAAGAAAGTGATTTAATTGAGATAATACATTCCGGAAAAATGAAATCAATTATTCTGCGTTAAATATTCATGATTAACTAATAAAAAAATGTAAAGCGATCAAATTTATTTTCTAACCGTCTGTAGAACCAACTACACATTTTTTGAAGAAAATCTATAGATCTTACAACGGACGTAACTCGTCGCAAGGGCAGCTTGAAATATTGAAAATTGGTTCCGTAATGTTTAGCCTCATTGACTCCGAGACTTGAATTAAAATCGGAAAATAGGAGCGATCAAAATAATTTCTCGATGAAGATGTTATTACCCAAAGTCAAACTCAATTCCTTTTCAAATATACCCACCGTGTCCTGGTAGACAAATTGGTTTGACGGTTTTCGTAAACTTCACGGGTTTTCGAAGTTTTAGCAATGCGACGTCGTGATTGTAGGAATTCATGTCGAAATTACGATGACGAATAATTGCACTGACGGCTCTCATTACCGCTGCACCGTCGGTCGTAACGTATTGATCGTGATCACCAAGAATAACTCGAATCTTTGAACGTTTTAGCCTGTAAAATAAGTAGTATATTTAGGATTACCGAAAAGCAAGAAGATAAAGTTTTTGAAGAATCCATCCAACAATTTAAAAAAAACAACTAAAAAAGTCAGTTACCTTCGTAAGCAATGGGCCGCGGTGATAACGTAGTCGTTTGTAACAAGACTTGCGCCGCAGTGAAAACGACCGTCATAAACTAGACGAGCCACCCATGGATATCTATGCGGCTCAGCTGGACGACCACCGACTATACGATTTTCCTGATTGAAGACACCGCATTCTGTAACACAAAATACTCTTAATATATTCTATCGAAAAATAAATATCAATCCCAATTTAAGGGAGGAAATACACGTAGACGACGAAAAAATAGCCAATTTTTCTCTCACGAGGAACAAAACGTTTTACATTTATGATACTTTAGGTACAATTTATCACATAATTAAACTGTTCAAATAATTTTTTTTTATTAAGAAATATTGCAAAATGGCGCCGTTATGGCGTTGTCTTCCAGAAAGGTTCGACGGCAGTCGTCCGTTTGTGGTAAATCCAAGGACTTCAATATTGATCTGAGAAATATGAGCCAAACATTTTTAGATTTTTTAACAGCCAAATGCTAAATTTATAGATGAGAAAAATTTTTAACGTTGAAAGTTAAAAAAATGTGTCACTTCAGAAAAAAAAATTGAACGAACATAGCAAAGTAAGGATACTGAAAATGCACCCAGGAAGTTGTTGAATGACACTCAGTCTATAGTATCCTTACTAAAAGAAAAAAAATTGCTGCAAATTTCAGCTCTCCAACCCAATCATTTTTTGTGCAATAAAAAAAAATATGATTACCAGTTTTTTTTTTTTTTTTTTCACCTTGGATATTTATGATGTACTCTTGTTGGTTTTTTAAAAATTACTTATCAGAAAAACACATCAATCAAATAGCTTTTCAAATATTTCAAAGCTAAACTTCAATTTTCGCAAAGAAAAGAAAATTGAAATTGGACATTTCAACGTGTTCCTGTCGAGGTACAATTATGAAACTCTCGCAAAATACTAGTTTTCTAGGTACCTTTTCTCTCAATTTTTTTCAAGTTAATTAATGTCGTGCAACATTGTGAAAAAAAAATAAAAACCGTGTTTTTTACTATTTTTACTTTTTTACATGTACGAAAAGTACTAATAATGAATATCAACGTAAATTATATTCCGGCCAGAAGAAAGTTCCATTATGTAAGCCATTTACAATTTGCACGACGAATGGATACGTAATAGATATACTGGGACTATACAAGGCTCATTTGAACCATGATACAATAGGAATGAAACCTTTAATGAAAGATCCAAATGGTTTAATTAAACCGCTTAAAACAGGCGATAAGTTTATTCTTAGTCGATGTTTCCGTGATGTGAAAAATGATTTGGAAGATCTTGGATTTGGAGTACTCATGCCAGCTTTCAAAGGAAAACGCAGTCAGTTGACAACTATATCGAATCAAACGAATCTCGGTGTGCCACGAAAGTTCGTTGGCTAGTAAAAGCTGTACATGGAACGATTAAACAGAAGTACAACTTATTAGACCACAAGCTTGATAATAGGTTTTTACCAAAAGTGTAATCATACTGCCGATTTTTTTTGTTTCTTACATAATGAGTTTGGAAATCGTTTAGATTCTGATCGATATCTGTCCGAAGAAGTTCAATCAGTTATGAAGGCTGGGAAAAATCTAGATAACACTTTAGCTACTCAAGAAGAAACCAACCAATGGACTCGGCGAAAAGTTCCTTTCCATGATATTAAATCTAATAATCTGCTAAACTTTGCCGAAATGACTGAGACAGAGATTTAAAAATATTGTTCACTGGTTCATAACAACTTTCACAAGTAATATCATTATTAACCGAAATGATGGACGATGATAATAACATCAAAATTCAATATGAGCAAAATCATGAAGCCGTTCTTAAAATTCAAGTCTCGCCATATTAATTCCAAAACTGACTGGTGCTTCATTCAATATCAACCGAATAGAAATTATGTAAAAGAAATTTCTCGATATTTATGGGGTTGCGTAAATGGAAGACGAACTATAGGATGTTGTTCGTATATTGTGGCAGTAATTTATTATTTATGATATGCCAGAAACTTGGACGAAATTGTTAGACGATCGGAAATTCCGAGTCGTCTTTTTAATACAAATTATAACATCGTAGAAATGGAAGAAGACAGCCATGATGACCAATTAACTATCTTTTCAATTATTATTAGATTATTATCATTACATTATATTTCGCAAGAAAATGATTGATTTTCTACTTTTTCTCTAATATTTTTTACTTTGTTTATTCATGAAAATAAATAATCTGCTTATTACAACAACAAAAAATCTAAAAGAATATTTTTTACTTGACACAATTCAAAGTTAGTAACGTTATTTGAACTATAAAATAAATGTAACAAAAGTGAAAATAGTGAAAAAAGACAAAAATCGTTTTTTTTTTTTTTACAATGCAACCAAATCAATAGAATTGAAAAAAATTGAGAGTGAAGGTATTTAGAAAACCAGTATTTTTCGAGAAGTTAATAATTGTACCTCGAAAGGAACACATTGAAATGGCCATTTTCAATTTTCCTTTCTTTGTGAAAATTCAAGTTTAGCTCTGAAATATTTGAATACCTATTTGATTGATGTGTTTTGTCGATAAGTAATTTAAAAAAAAATCAACACGAGTTCATCATAAATATACAAGTTGAGAAAAAAATAAAAGCAGAAAATCACATTTTTTTTCGATGGCTCAGAAAGTAATTGGGTTTGAGGCCTGACATTTTCAGGAAAATATTTTCGTTTAGTAAGGTCACTATAAGCTAAGTGTCATTCGACAACGGGCTGCTGCAGTTTTAGAAACCTTACTTGGCCTATGCCTTTTAACACAAAATTTTCGTTCATTTTTGCAATAAAACAGTACTTTTAAAAGTGATTTTCATAAACGAGTAGGTATAAGTTCAAGGCAATATTGTTATTGAGCTGTGTGTGCAATTTTAACACGATCGGTCAACGCGTTCAAAAGTTATATTTTCCACAAACTTAAAAAATATAGTTTTCAGAAAAACGTGTTTAAAGTTTCGAAATACGAAAACTTAATGATTTCAGTGACTTGCCGGCTAATCAGCGATTGCAGGGCTGATTCTTGAGATGTTTGACTAATATTTTACGTAAACTTTAAGAATCGTTGAGAAATCAATGCAGTTTGCAATTGAATAAACAGTAATTCGTAATATTATGTAATTGTAATATTACCAATGGTTACTTCAATGTTAAAGATAATGCATGATAATGAGTAGAAGCAGCATAAGGTTACATAATACACTGGCAAAAAAAAATTGAATTTAAATGGGATCTACTTAAATCAAATAGGTTTTTTCCTTGTCTCACGACCTACTACGACCTTATTCGTTTCAAATCTTTTTTTTATTTGTTCAAGCTATTCTTTTTAAGTGTTAAATATATTCAAATCAAATAATTAAAGATTAGATTCAAATTAAATAAATAAAGATAAAACATGATATATCGTAGAATACGAGAAAGAAATATACAGGGTGTCCCAGAACTGAAGGTAGTCCCTGAAATGGAGGTTTGGGGATGAAATTTTGAGTCGATTGATATGAGCATGTATGGGTCTCAGATCAACCCCTGAATTATTATTAATTTTTAAAGGTGGGCCAATCAGGCGCGCTCGATGAGCCAGCGTACGGCGGTGAGCGATATGCGCGCGTAGTGGTGTCTGGAGATGCGGTGCCCTCACCATGCGTACGCTTGCGCTCATCGATGCGAGTGCTTGCATGTGGTAGTGTGTGCCTCGTTGTACGTTCGTTCGTGGCATGGGTGAGACTCAGCGCCCGTCAGCCGTGTGAGCACTTGAGTGTGTAGTGCTGTCCGTTGACGTGCACTCGTCATATGGGTTGACAGAGAAGGCACCATCGGTGTGAGCGCTCGCGCTCGAATGTGGTAGTGCGCTTCTCCGTGCGTATTTTATTTCTTTTATATTTTTCAAAGTAAAATAAAGATGAATAAGTTTTGAAATAAACATCTAAAAAACCATTAGACAATAAAAGAAATTTTAATTACCGAATTAGCCCAATATATTTTGAGGCTGTTTTGTAATTTTTATAATTTTAATTCGAATGAACATTTGAATAAAATGCGACAGTTTTTCATTTTTATTTATTCGCAGGAATTTCTTCGCAACCTTCTCTGTTTTATGCCTGCCTCTGTCAGGCACAAAAACAACGAACGAAAAATGGCGGATTTGTTAAATCCTTTTTGTCGAAAAAATCCTTTGCAAAATAGTTAATCAAAATTGATAATGAAAAAAAATAATAACTGAAAATTGATCCCGTATTTTTCTGTATTATTCTTCAATAGGGCTTTCAACAAAATAGTGAGGTGTAAAAAAATGAATATGTACTAAAGAAAAAAACACGGAGTTTGTTTCATAAGAAAAAGGAATAGTTGACACAAGGTTTGTTGAAAAATGTTTTTTAATCAATTTTTCCAGTTGATTCAATAAGTAAATCGTTTATTAGAAATATTTTTTTTATTAAAAAAAAATTAAGTAGACTAGTCGGGATCAAACTCGCGATCTCGAGTTACCGCACGCCTGCCTAGGATTACTGCACCAACGCGCAATCGGTAAATTCTGATTTAAAGAACATGTAAAAAGGTTACAGGAATCAAAAAACAGTTTCAATAAAATTGTTCTTTTTGTTTTTTTTTTCCTGTGATATGAATCCTTTTTAAACCATCGTTTTCATTCTCATTAACTAGTGTATTTCCATGCATTTACTTTGACAAAAAAAAAAGATCCGAAATTTTCGGATTTCTTACATTATTCCGTGTGTCTGGGTGCGATTTTTTATTCATTTTTTTTCCTTTTAATTTTTTTTTAATAGGGCTCCCAAAAAGGTAGTGGAGTATTTTACGTTAATTTTTTTATGCTTGATAAGACAGAGAAGGTTGCGAAGAAATTCCTGCGAATAAATAGAAATGAAGAATTGTTGCATTTTATTCAAATGTTCATTCGAATTGAAATTATAAAAATTACAAAATACCCTCAAAAAGTATCGGGCTAATACGGTAATGAAAAAAAATTGAATGGTTTAATTGTTTTTGTAGATTTTTATTTAAAAACAAGATTTTTACGATGAAGAAAATAAAAGAAATAAAATACGCACGAAGAAGCGCACTACCACGTTCGAGCGCTCGCACCGATAGTACTCCGTCGCACCTATATGACGAGTACACGTCACGGATTACGGGCGCTGAGTTGCACCCAACCACGAACGAACGTACAGTGAGGCACACACTACGCATGCAAGTGCTCACACCGCCGAGCGCGGGCGTATGCATGGTGGGGACACCGATCCGCCAGGCACCACACAGGCGCGTATCGCTCACCGACGTGCGCCAGCTCATCGGGCGCGCCTCTCATTGGCCCACCTTTAAAAATTAATCATAATTCAGGGGTTGATCTGAGACCCATACATGCTCATATCAATCGACTCAAAATTTCATCCCCAACCCCCCATTTCAGGGACAACCTTCAGTTCTGGGACACCCTGTAGGTTCATAACATAAACGTGCGGTGAAAAAAAAAGTTCAATTATTTTTCTTTTTTTACACTAATAAGGCTGTTATTTGAAAAAAAAGAAAGGTATCATCGTGCCTTTTATTAACAGGCGCGACTATTTATGTATAGAAAGTCTAAGACTGTCACTACAGAACGTTACAACAGTCTTCTAATAAAAACGAAGCCAAGAGATTTTTGACAGACTGAATCGTGTACCATTTTTCCGTCTGTCTCTTTTGTCTTATACTACCAGATAAAAACCAAATCACAAATTTATTAGGAATGAATAAAACATTCATTATAGTTATCACACGATATTAAATAGATCTTGATTTGAATAATTAAATATATTTAAAATAAATAATTTAAATAATGGATTGCAATAGAAAAAATGTATTTTTAAGAAAAATCCATTTAATACAAATTAAAAAAAATCAAATAGACGCATCTAGTTAATATCAACAGAATTTATCTGTCAGTGTATATCATTGACAAATGATAAATAATCAATATACTTTAAAAATTGATCAATTGGCAAATGCAAACATTCATAAATTAAAAACACTCTTTAAAACTAATTTATTTACCTCCTAAATGAAAAAAAAACTCACCACAGCTACAATTTCGGACTTTTTGTTCGTCGTCTATGTCGGCGGATTCGCCACCGCCCGTGACGTCAATACCAAATAGTTCGTCAAAAAGGAAACGCGAGGTCCGATTGTTGACAGGTGGCTAGAAATAATTGAACTCTTCTTCAACATCGCTCATGAATGGACTTAACAAATGTATATGAAGACATGGCTTGGCAATTTTTTTTTTCATGCAAGTCGTAGCTTCTTCGAGCGCTCACTTTCTAACACGAATGGTGGAGGTATGAATTGCGTTGAGCCGGCCGTGGGCTACTCGAAAGAAAGTTATTCGAAGAAAAAGGAGAGAGAAAGTGACCACGATTTGAATTGTGTGTCAAGGTCTGAGCTACTCTCATAAAATCAATCGAAGACGTTCCAATACATCTATGAGACATTTCACGTCAATCTGACCATTCAAATTTTTTCCGGTTTTTTGTTCCTGATATTCATAAAAATACAAAAAATCATTGAGTTTTTTTTGGTACCAATCACGCCATGAACGTGAAAGGTAGTCCTCTAAATGCCGACGATTTATATCTTTTTGTGCTACATCCAGTCTTGCATAATTGATAAGGTTGCTTTCTCATGAAAATACCTAGAAACATAAGTTCAGGAGTGTATTCAAATACGAAATATTTGAGAGATGCAGATAGCTGGAACATTCACTTTTTTGTCTGTAGAGCTTCGAGCGAGACAGCGTTGAGCTATCAGAAATTATTCATTTTGAATTTCACATAGCCCAAAAAAAAATGATCGGTATGAAACTTCAAATCTCTGTTGAGTTTTAATCATGTCTTTACGAAGTTCAACATTGAAAGCATTATTTTAAAAATCTGTCCACAGTATGTGTACCTCAAAAGGGCATGTTACCGTTCATGATGATGAAAAATTTGATTTGTTTTTTAACATAATTTTTACAGCCTGTTGAGCGGAACCGTCCGCCGGCTCGAAAACAGGTAGCTGAGGTGCTTGGAGCGCCTCTTTAATAAACTTTAAATACGTTTTTCTGGAAACAGCATTTTTTAAGCGCGCAGGGCGCTCTACAGTTTCAACGGATGAACCGATTCACATGAATCTCTACGCAATTGAAAGGAAATTTAATTTGCGGGGCCGTCGGGGAGCAATTATTGGCAAAAATTGATTTAGAAATATTTTTTTCGTCCGTAGAAGCAAAAAAATTGAGTTTTTTTTTCAAACGGCTGCCATTTTGTTATCCAGGGGTTTTTCGGAAAACAAAAAACTATAAGGCCCCCCAAATGTGGTCTAGCTTAATCATTTTTAACCCGTTTTTGTTTAAGATGAACTGGCAAGGCTGTGGAGCGTCCCGCGTGGATCAAAACACGCGGTGCATGACTTTATTTGACAGGAGCTGGAGCCGCCATTTTGGACTTTTTTAAATAAATAAATTGGGAATTTACTCTCCATTGATAGAAGAATAAAATACGTTGAAACCCATTTCCAAACGTATTTATTTTATATAAAAAAAATTCCCGAACTTAATGCATTTTTCATGTCTCTCGACGGTAACCTTCCCTTAACGAACACATATACACATCTTCGATCAAACTTCGTTTTCATTAATTTTTTATGTAATTCAGATCTGCGCAGAGGAGAGTGTCTTTCCTTTTTTTTTTTAGCTATTTATGACTCTTGATGTTTTTTGAAGATTTTAAAAAAGTGTACATATTGAGAGAGAAGACACATTCGCATGACTTGAAGTACTTTTTAAAAGTCGGCATGCTCCGTTGCCTAGAATTTCCCATATAGGTATTAATGCTTAAGTGGTATATATGTATATATCGATATACACACACATCTAATAGCATTACGTGTATGGCTATTGTTGCATAGTCCATGACTGACAGCATGACATACATGGATGAGAAATACAATCGATACATACCGACATCATCATCGTTACAAATGTATATTTGCCTTTTGACGACAGTATACTTGCTGGATGAGGTAAATGCATTATGGGCAGCTTTGGTCTTACGTTATTCCCCTTAAGGGGCTATTCTACTGTGGAGGTTCAAAAAAAAAGCTATTTTTTAATATATTTTTTAAAAACAGTTGCATGTATCGGTACAAACATTTTTTTTCGCTTAAAGGTACACTCTTATAGATTAGAAAACAATGTTTTGGTTGCATATAAATGTATATTTATTTAGCAATTTATAATCGTGTAAAGGCATGGATAAAGAAAAGTATGTCGCTGGCGTTGATGATTTGCGCTTTCCAGGTAATCTGAAACAAAAAATTCAAAAAGATTTTTAATCTGTATGAGTGTCGCTATCGCCCGTACTAGAATTATTTAAAAAATATCAATTTTTACTTATACTTTCGCCCGAATTATGACAAAAAAAAACGTGTTTTTCGAACATTTTTGCAAAAAACGACGCGATTTTGTTATTTTGCAATATAAAATAATAATTCTAATTCGAGCGATAGCGACACTCATACAGATTAATAATCTTTTTGAATTTTTCGTTTCAGAATACCGGGAGAGCACAAATCATCAACGCCAGCGAGATACTTTTTTTTCACGCCTTTACACGATTATACATTTTTAAATAAATATACATTTATATGCAACAACAAAAAAATTATTTTCTATTCTGTAAGAAGGTATCTTTAAGCGAAAAAAAAGTTTTTACCGATACATGCAACAGATTTCGAGAAAAAAATTATTAAAAATAGCTTATTTTTTGGGCCATCACAGTAGAATAGCCCCTTCAGGTAAATGCATTTATGGACAGCTTTGGCCTTATTTTATTATCTGTGTGTTTTCGCACGAATCTGTTTTGCTTCTTCGAAAAAAATAAAACAAAACAATATTGAAAATTTCATTTGTAGTTTGTTCTATAATTGCACTTTTTCTTGATAAAACTTTAGTTAATTTATTGGTAATTAAAAATTAAAGTGTCTTCGTGAAAAAACTTTGATCAATTCGCTCTGAACTTCTCCTTGATTATAGCTACAACGTTGGAATTTCGATAACGAGGGATATTCAGTCATTTTTTTAAACTTTATGACGTCAGGAATCGATTTAGTATTTCATGTTAATTAATTCCTACATGCTAAAGCAATAATTTTTCAAAGATAACCAAAAAGCTTTGACACTCGAACTTTTCTATCCAAATAAAATGTCGACTCACATGAGGCATTTTAGCATTGGATAAATCATTCCGGAAATTCACGAGAAAAGTTTCCACCCGAAGAACACTGATTATAACAAGTACAGTTGATATTTTTACACGATCCGAGAACATTGTTATTTTTGTCACTTTTCACCGGATATTTAAAAATACTATTTGTTTTAATCACTTGAATTTCCGTTTATTTTTCGTAATTAATTTCTCAATAAGCTGTCGCTGTCGTATATTCTGCACTTTTCGTTTTCGATAGTTCGTCCAATCTCGTTCATCGTAATTATTTTTTGACAATTATTATTTTTTTCCAAATGTTTTTATCGCGACAGAGAAATATTTGAAAGTGGGCGACCGCACGGACTCCGACGAAAATCCATGAGGCGCGCCGATCGAAACGTGATTGCCGCGATGGTCGATCGGCGAGGCAGCTGTACCACCGGCTGCTTTCACTCGTCTCATAAAACCACTAGACCTCAAGATTTAAATATGTATATATATGAAGATCCACAGACGGCTGTATGAGTTGCTCAACCGAGAACACGATGAAAGTTCTTCTTTCACCGACACAAGCAACACTTTAAATGCACGCGCTCGTTCTGTTAAAGAGCTGTTTTCTCACTTTTTGTATTGTAAATTAAAAAAAAAGAAAGCTTAATCGAACTCAGTACTGATTCAAAAAGTAGTTTTTTTACTATGCAATTGAATTTTGTTCAGTATGCTCTAATGACAACGTATCAAAACCAATAAAATTGGCACTTTTTGTCACTGTAAGTTGGTCTTCGTTGACGTAAAAATTTTGTTTTGTGAATAATTACACGATAAAAAATGTATCGGTACTACACGTGATGGAATGATTTTTTTTTTAATTCTTTCATTTATTTTATTAAAATAAACGGTTTGGCTTTCATAATTTAATTCTATTATAAAACGGTTAATATGAAGAAAAAAAAATTGGCTGTGTTCTTTATTGATTGGATTCGGTCTACTTGGTAATCGATGTTCAGAAAATTCAATCTTTGTTCACTTCTTTTATTGAATGGCAAAAAAACAAGATCTGTGAGGTCTTGTTAGATTATTATTTATTTCTTCCAGAAAGAATGCACCCACAAGCAACGAATGTGAAAAAATATATTCCGTCTGAATTGAGAACGATATTATTCAAGCAAAGCTATATAGCAAATGTTGTGTATGATATAAAATAAAATCAGTATGCTCAATTTGCTCGTATAATCGTTGATAAGTTATATCATTGCAATAATATAATAAAAATATAATCAAATGGAAAATAATTTATAGCAATGGTACACTATTAAGTGGAACGCAATTGATTTATTATATTTTAAATTATTTTTGATAATTCATTTATGTAGACTTTTCAGAAAGTGGTATATACATCGAGGAAATGGAGTACGACTACGTGAGACACACTTGATTGACAGACTGGGTCTATTCTGACTTAGGTACAGCAGCGAGAGTTAGAGAACTTGCGGGAGGTGCAAAGCTTCTCTTGCAGGTGCACCGATCTTATAACCCACCACTGAATATATCAGAATGCTCAGGCCCGAGCTACTTATTTGCTTCGGTATTGGTCGCCTGCTCCTTCTCAACCATTGCTAAATTTCAAACTCTCATTATTTCTTCACATCGTAATTAAATTCCTCTTAACTGGTCAACCATGAAGTTTTCTTATTTATATTGAAACAAAAACGCACGGAAATAGTTACTACTGGGCTAATACTGTATTAAGGCAGTAGTCTGGTCTAGAGCGAGATTTTTTACGTCATTTTTGGGTTGGAATAACTTTTAAATCGTTGAAGTTGTCTTGATGAAATTTTACATATGTCTTTATTGTTCCTTTGAGAATGTATCTACATTAAAAAAAAAATTATTTAAAATATTTTCATGTAGTTTTTTATTTTTTTACAACATGGTCCGCCGAAAGCCGCCTCAATCGGCGCCCACTCTGGGTGATGTTGTATGCATCTGAAAAAAAATATATATATTCTCAATCTGTATGAGTATTCTGAGCACTGGTAGCAGAATTAGTACTTAAATTTTTTTTTTAATAAAATGGCGGCCTGTTAAACTTTGATTAACGATATTTCATACATTTTCGGGTATTCGACGAATTATAAAATGTGGGCAAAATTATTGTTCGACTCAATTCTGCTACCAGTCCTCAGAAAGAGGCTACCGAAGGTATGTGCAAAATTTGAGCTCGATCGGTCAATTAGTTATCGAGATATCGTGGGCGCCGATTTGAAAAACATAGTTCCCGACCGCGCTACCTGAGCGCGCGGCTTGCTTATAATTTCTATTACTCTGTTAATTTTTGAAATATCAATAAACGGTTTTCACGAGCGTATTAAGAAAGGTCTAAGGAATAATAAAATGAAAAAAAAAATCGATTTTGTCAAATTTCTAGACCAGACTACTGCCTTAAGAATTTACGTACATTCTAAATATAAGGGATTTTTTAAATCACTATTTATCCGTTTTGCAGTATCATTGGTAAAAAATTGTTCAATTCATTTGTAAGTTTTCTTATAACAAAACTACTGGTTGCATCCGCTGCATTGTTTGTTTTAAAATTGAACGATTAAACGAACTTACCTGTAAGTGATGTTTGATCGTAATTGTATGTAGCGCCTCTTCCGAAAGATCAGGTCGTAGTACCTCTACTCGTTGCCAAAGTAATCACGTATACAAAGTCTAGAAAATGTTCTCTTAGTGGGCGACGTATCCCTGCGCTTCCTCTGTTTCCTCATTCTTTAAAGCAGCCACAACTTTTCTTGGGTATCTCCCGTAAGGAGATGGGTATACAAAGGATTATATAAATAATTGGGGGGGGGGGGGGGGGGACTCTGATCTTTCGGAAGAGGCGCTACATACAATTACGATCAAACATCACTTACAGGTAAGTTCGTTTAATCGTTCAATTGTATTTCGCGCCTCTTCCTCAGATCAGGTCGTAGATGTTTAAAGTTGTTGTGGCGTTATCCGTTGTCTGCGTGTATTTATTCTAAAAAACGGATTACATTTTTTATTTACTTCTCTTTTTTTTATTTTTTTTATTTTTTTAAAATTTATTTATTTATTTTTTTTTTATTTTTATCTTTTATTATTGGAGCCGCCTTTTGCTTAACTATCTAGAACTGCCTGAGCATATAAACTTTTATCCTGAACTATAGGACGATCATAAAATCTTGCAAACGTTTGCGACTTCTGTGTCCAGCCAACCGTTTCTCTTATCAAATCAATATTCACGCCCTTTGCTTTTGCCGTAGAGGATGATGCGTGCCTAGCGCTGTGCGCTGAAAATATGTGCGTATCTATCCCACTTTCGTGTAGTGCTCTTTTCACCCACCTGCTTAGGGTTTGAGATCCGACCGCTTTATGGGGTTTTCGCACCGCGATACCCCATAAAGTGTTTCGCAAGTCCCCCGGATCGTTTTTGTTCGCTCGACATATGCCCGTAATGATGTAGCTGGACAAATGTTCTTATCTTTTTCAAACACCGGCACAGTCAATAGGGGTTGTTCTCGCTAGGTTATTGAGTCTTTCAAAACGTGTGCCGCCCATTTTATTAATATATGCAATGGCGGTCGTATTGTCTAACCGGAGGAGAATATTACAGTCTCTTTCTTGTTGCACGAAGCACTTTAAGCCGAAGAAGGCCGCTGTCAACTCTAAAACATTAATATGCAATTTCGTTTCTTTCGGGTTCCAAAAACCGTGTGTTCTCTCGCTTCCGCATACAGCTCCCCACCCAGAAAGGGATGCATCGCAGAAAATTTCGTAACGGAATTCCGGGGTCCTGAACGAATTGGAAGGTAAGCGTATGGCTCTTTGCCACCAGGAGAATTCAGACTGCAATGAATCCGGAATGGTCATTACCCTATCGTAACACCCAGAGTTGTTTTGTAATGCAAGGAATTTGACCCTTCCAAATCTTTTTGTGTGGCCTAGGCTATATCTTATTGCCGGGGAGCATGCAATTAACGTGCCGAAAAACTCTGCAAGTTCTCGGATCTTACAGAATATTTTTCGTCGAAATCTCATAATTGAATCTTCTACTTTTTGCCTCTTGTTTTCCGGGAGTTCTAGAGTCATTTTTTCAGTGTCAAAGATGAATCCTAGGTATTGACAACGTTTTTTGGGTGATAATTCGCATTATTCTCGGTTTAAGACGAAACCCAATCTTTCCAGAGTTGCGCAAACCTCTTGTACATTGCTTTGACAGTCTTCACACGAATCCCCAATGATCAAAAAATCGTCCAGATATACTACCAAAAGGAAGCCTCTTTTACGAAAGTATGTTACTACTGGCTTCAAAAGTTTTGTGAAGTCATAAGGCGCAGTCGCTAGGCCGAACGGTAAACACACAAATTCGTATAATTTTTGGTTAAAGGAGAACCGTAAATATTTTCTATCGCTCTCTGCGATGGCCACCGTATAATATGCGTCTTTTAGGTCGATCTTCACAAGAAAAGAATTTCTGCAAATAAGATTAACTGCTGTTTTTTCCCAAACCTTTAAGGTGATCCAAGACAATCCGTGGGTCCCACGTATAATCATATTTTGGCTTAGCCGGGCGAGCCTCAGCCATTCCTTTAAATAGCCTCCGAATATTATAGTCCTGTCCGATCTGAGGCCCCGCTATCAGTGATATTGCTGATCGAAGGGTATTAAGGGAGCTGTCTTCGTATTCCAGTTCTTGGAATCTAACGCGGACAACACGTGGTATCTTCCAGCACGAGAAGAAGAATGAAGAAACAAAGGAAGCGCAGGGATACGTCGCGCACTAAGAGAAAATTTTCTAGACTTTGTATACGTGGTTACTTTGGCAACGAGTAGGGGTACTACGGCCTGATCTGAGGAAGAGGCGCGAAATACAATTGGGTTCTTAGGATGTGCTTTCATTTGATTTTTCTCTCTCAAACGTAATAAAACAAACATTTTTTCCTGTTATAATTTGACGCGGTGTAGGTACGCCTTTGAAACCTACACGATTTATTTATTTATTTCAATTTTTATTTTATTATCTAATAGTACAATATGGCTAGAATATTCTCGCAAAGTTTTAAGTCAATCGGAGTAAAAGTCTAGGAGAGAGAGCCTTTGGGAATCCCACCCGTTGGGAAAGACCTGCCGGGAGCGACGCAGGTATACGCGTTTTTCTCAAAACACTATTTTTGAAGTCGGTGGACACGATTTCTCAAAAACTAATGCACCGATCGTATTGAAATTTTGCACACTTCTTCAAAATAGCATTGACAAGTGATTGAACGAAGGTTTTTTTTTCGATTACAACTAATTTTACAAGGCTATGAGTAGTATAAATTGTACAAAAAATTGGACTATTTTGCATACAACTCTGCCAAAAATTCAAATTGCAACGGAAAAAATTTGGTTTTTTAATTTCAGATAAAGCTATCATGAGTTATCCTGACCACCACGAGGATACTTTTTTTTAGGGGTCTCTGGAAACCAGGTCCCACCGGCTGAATTGCCCAAATTTTTAAAAAATATTGTTGAAATGTTGCTCTTTTATAAAATAGAGGAAATATGCTTTTTCTTGACATCGAAACCCACGTAACCCCTTAAGAATTTCAGAGAGGTTGCAGAGAGAGTCCAGGAAGAGCTCATTGAATTGCAAATCGCAATTGAAACTGCAAAGACACGTTTGAATCTGTTCCTCATTGAGGAGTTTTGGTGTAAAAAGGCGATTTCATATACTAAAATTCGAGGATTCGCCTTGCGCTATCTTATACTTTTCTCCAAAATTGATTTATGTGAGCAAGGATTTTCGGCTTTGCCTGTAATTAAAAACGAGTCCCAGAATCGATTGAAATTAAGTGATGATGCGCTTGTAGCTTTGAGCAATAATTTTAGCGCTAGGATTGCATAACTTCTGAAGAAGATCCAAGTCCAAAAGTCACGTTGATGAAAGCAATATTCAATTTTCGAATAATTATGTTCTCATCGTATTAAGCTAGTGCCCACTCTTAGTCCATGCCAGTAGAATGTTTAAAGAATATTAAATGTTTTAATTAAAGTTTATTACAAGATTAACACAGTTTACTATGCTTGAACCCTGTGGTCCCTGCTATGAACGAAAACATTAAAGTGGTCGCTGGTCATAAAAAGGTTTGTTGAAGATGTTACTCCGTTACTTGGTGAAGAGATGAAGCAGCATCTCTTACCAATTTATAAAGATTTGTCGAAGGAAGATCTTCTCGAAAGATACTTGGGTGGCCATACCCAAAACGCGAACGAGAGTTTCAACGCAACAGTTTGGCGATTAACTCCAAAACACCTCCATTCTGGGCTCAACATCGTCGAAATCGCAGCCTATATCGTCGCTAGGGTGTTTAATGAAGGCTATTCCTACATTCTAGTAATTATGAAGGAGTTGGACATAATCGTTGGGATGTACGCCAGAGTTTTCGCCGAAAAGTCCGACGAGGCACGGATAGAGAGGCAGAACTGGATGAGCCTTTCCTCGACAAAAGCAGCTCGTACAGCCCGAAAACAACAGCAAATGGAAGAAAATCAGCTTTTCGAAGAAGTTGAAGGGTTAGTGTATGGGCCTGGAATCGCTGATTGATGGGTAAGTCACTAAAATGTATAGTTTTATCGTATTGAAACTTTAAACGCGATTAACTCGGAACTACATTTTTAAAAACTGCTCACACGGTAGCTCAAAAAGTTATTGAGCGATCTCGCTGAAATTTTGAGAGGTTTCAGTCTATAATATTACCGGAAGGATAAACCTTAAGTTTGAAGGATATCGCGTAGATAAATCATTTTTTTGGGGTAAAAACTGTCGAAAAAATGGTCGAAAAATTGAACTTTTGGTTAAAAAGCCTGCGTAATTTTCAATTTTATACTTTTTAATATTTTTATAGTTTTATCCTTCCCATACATATATCAGTAATCGAAAAATATTTCTGTTTTCTGTTTCAGATGAATATTAAAAATGTGAAAGAATGGAGCATTTTTTGATGGCACAGGAAAGACGCCTGGGGGAAAAGGCTATAACGTCGCACTTTCTTTTGTAAGAAAAAATATTTTTGAGCTCTTTAAACCTATAATAAAATCACATGGTGATTGCGATGGCCAGTCGCGAGAAGGCGTACTTTTCGTCTTTAAAGAAAATCTTTTATAAGGCGTTCACGCCTTATAAAAGATTTTCTTTTGTAAGGCGTTTCTTTTATAAGGCTTTTATGTACTGAAGTACATTTCTCCCAAAATGTACTTCAGTACATTTTGGGTCGTTATCGTGTTGACAAACCCAACCACGCGGCATATTTTTCATTGCAAATGGGAGCATATGGTCTTGCAATATATTTCTCTACATTGTAGCATCCATATTGCCTTGAATTTCTACCACCGGACCAACGCCGTCGTCCAAAAATGCTCCCAAAACTTTAATGTTTCCGCCACCTTGTTTTACGGTAGGAATCTGATACCTTACGTTGAATTGGGTACCTGTTGGACGTCTCGCGCACTACCGAATAATTGAAATTTGCATTCATCGGAAAAAAGCACTTTCCGCCAATCTGATGCGGTCCAATGCTGATATTTCTTTGCAAAATTAAATCTCGCCTTTTGATTCTTTCTATTGATGAGTGGCTTTTTTACACCAATGCGTCCAATCAGTCCTACAGTCTTCAGACGTTGGGATACTTTACTCCGACTAATGTCGGCACGATGTTCATTAGGTTATTCTCACGAAATGCCTGCTGTATTTTTTCGTAGATCTATAACGCACTTCCTTTTTATATTTTTGTCAACGTATTCCGTAGTTTTGCGCGGTCTACCACTTCGACTTTTGTCACACGACGAATTTGTTAATTTATATTTACGAATAATATGATTGACCGTACTTTTTACAATGGATGAAATAGTTGCAATATCGCGAGGACTCTTTCTTTCTGAAGAAAGTTTTAACACGATTTTACGGACCTCAATATTTGTGTGTTTCGTCATCGCGGCAGAAATAATACTGATTTTTCATTGTTATTCCTGTTTTTAAACCAGTACGAAAGAAAATGCAAACAAACTGTGCGTACGAAGCTGGGCGAGATAGCGACCCGATACTTTTGCACACCGACGAAACTCGTTCAACGCTGTATGCAAATAATGGGCTATACAACAAAATCATATACTACGCTATTATCTTTATCATTGCTCTTTTAAAAATTTGAAATGCTCAACGAGTTCAGGAAATAAGGGATAACACCACTCTAGGATTTTGGAAAAAAACGTTTTTTTTTGCTTAAAAAATACTTTGGGGTCATAAAAACAACATGCAATTGGTCCTGTAGCGAAAAAAAATGTTTAAAGGTTTAATTATCGATTTTGTCGCAGCGCCTCGGAGTGCGCGCTGAGTGCTCGTACAACTTTAAACGCGTTTTTCTCGAAACCACTTTTTTCAAAATGGGAGGCCGGATTACTCAAACTCCTTTGCATGGATCGATTTGGAATTTTGATAGTAGCTTCACAATTACATTCTCTGTCGGAGTACGTAGCCGTTTTTTGATTAAATTTAAACTTTTTTCTTTATAAACAATTTACTGTTTATTTTTTGGGCAAAACATCGATTTATTTCTTCCAAAGTGCGCCATTTTTTCAAAATTTGATAAAAAAATCCCTACGTAGTCCCATAGCTAATAATATATAGATTATACTTTTATTTTGGTTTTTGTTCCAGGTCTTATACATTACGAGAAAACCGTCCACCCGTGAAGCTATTTGTAAAAATAGCTTCACGAAAATTATAATAACATTTTTTTTATACTTTAATATGTGTTAAATAAAGCCTCTCAAAAGAAATCCTATTCCTTTTTTCATTCCCCCAAAATAAATTGTCAAAGTTAGGGCTTATTTTTTGCCGCTAGAGTGGTGTTATCCCTTAAATATTTTATCACCTTACTCAAAAAAAAAATAGGGTGGCCCGAAACATTTGCACGCTACTGCATCTAGAATTCACTGGCAAAGCTATATAAAATGTATTCGAAACAAATATAATTTTATTCCTTTTTTTTAATAGCGTTTTCGATGCTATTAGCATATAAGAAGGACTCAGTATCCTATATGTTAAGCTGAATTAAGATCCTTATGCACGCGAAATGTAATGGAATTTGCATTAGTCCGATACAAAGGAATAAACATGGAGATGAATGCCAACTTTTCAAATGCGATTCTTGCACTTGTATTTCAGCTAATTATTTATATGGACATAATTTTGTTGGAAGATAGAAAATCACTGGATTCTTCTTGCTCACAGTTTAACCCAGAAAATACATCGTTCAATATTAACAATCAATGTTAATATACTGATATTTAGTAACGTTCACAATTGATAATTAGAATAACATAAATTATATTTATATTAAATTCTAGCTAGTATTGATTGGGCTACGCATTATGAAAATTTTGTTTTTACCTTGGAAAACATAAAAACATCCGTTCTTTGTCCACAATTCGTAAGCCTTTCACATCGTAGAGGACAACTTTCGGATACTTTTTCCATACATTTCTGTTTGCGTGGTATCGTCAAAATCGGTTTGAACACTTTTTTCCGTGGACTGGAGCATTGTTCGTAACGGCTCGATGGTTTCACTAACCCACATTTGCCTCTCGTCTCGTCAAAAGCAAAACGTCGCACTGAGAACCCCTGTGACCCGGTTATAACGTCGCGTCACGAGTTACACATCTCTTTTAGAGTGAATCATATATTCCACTCTCACCAATCATATCTTCCAATTAAGCTTACAAAATTACTGACTTTGCTTCAGGAACAAAATCAAATTGATTTTATTCAATTATATATATATATATATATATATATATATATATATATATATATATATATATATATATATATAATGATAATGATAAGAACTAAAATGATAATAACAACAACAATAACAATAGTACATAAAAATGATAACTCGTGGATATTTGCATGGATATTTTTGTTTTTGTAAAGATGCCTAAATGATTTAAGGTATTACTGGATGGATATTAAAAAATCGCCAAAATTCCTTAAAATTTGAGGAATGATAGTTCTTGATAGAATAATAATACATTAATTAGTTTAAAATTTCTCACTAAAAAATTTTTCACTAAAAAATTTAGTAGTTCTAAACATGTGAATTTAACACGGTCGCTTATGAGAAAAAAGCTTCTGCAGACGTAAATGGTTGCAAAACGAATGGAACCAAATCGACGTAAATTCTGAAAACATTATATCATCAAGATTTAGGATCATGCGATTGTTTATGCTAAGTTTCAGAAAAATCAGCTGAGTAATTGTCGAAAAATTCATTAACGTAATCAGGAGTATCGTCTTTTTTAACGATGAATTAATAGCAATCATTGGAAAACTCAATATATATTGAGTTTTTGGGTGATTATTAAAAATAATAAGATGATCTGAACGTATTAATTAAATTTAGAAATTGAGAAAAAGTTTTATTGGACAGTTAAAACATTTGTACAGTCACTGACAAAACCTCAGTCGAGCACACGCCAATATCGTCGAATTTGGCTTCAATTATCATTAAAAGTGGAAAATCAACAGTTCTAAGTGTTAATTTATTATTAAATTAGCTATTTGTAAGGCTAAACATGTACGACATGATCTAGACTCGTAAATCCATGACTCGCTTATTTTGGACTAACATTTTGCACGACAGTCCGCCCAGTAATATCTTAAGGCAGTAGTCTGGTCTAGAAATTTGACAAAATCGATTTTTTTTTAATTTTATTATTCCTTAGACCTTTCTTAATACGCCCGTGAAAACCGTTTATTGATATTTCAAAAATTAGCAGAGTAATAGAAATTATAAGCAAGCCGCGCGCTCAGGTAGCGCGGTCGGGAAGCAACTTTGAACGCGTTTATCTCAGAACTATGTTTTTCAAATCGGCGCCCACGATATCTCGATAACTAATTAACCGATCGAGCTCGAATTTTGCACATACCTTCGGTAGCCTCTTTCTGAGGACTGGTAGCAGAATTGAGTCGAACAATAATTTTGCCCACATTTTATAACTCGTCGAATACCCGAAAATGTATGAAATATCGTTAATCAAAGTTTAACAGGCCGCCATTTTGTAACAAAATTTTTTTAAGTACTAATTCTGCTACCAGTGCTCAGAATACTCATACATATTGAGAATATATATATATATATTTTTTTTTCAGATGCATACAACACCACCCAGAGTGGGCGCCGATTGAGGCGGTTTTCGGCGGCCCATGTTGTAAAAAAATAAAAAACTACATGAAAATATTAAAAATAATTTTTTTTAAATGTAGATACATTCTCAAAGGAACAATAAATACATATGTAAAATTTCATCAAGACAACTTCAACGGTTTAAAAGTTATTCCAACCCAAAAATGACGTAAAAAATCTCGCTCTAGACCAGACTACTGCCTTAAGATCAAAGTTTGAAAAGTCAATCTTGTCAACCTTAAAAACTTTTTTTTTTTTGCATTTTGAGTAATAAAATTGAGAAAGAAGCGGATTTTCGGAAACAAGTATGCGTCTGCTTTTCGGAGGAGTTGTTATTCCACTTTATTCCACTTCCTTTCTGTCTGGAATCATTCAGTCATAAAAATAAGTCATGCAGGATAATTCGTAATAGCCCACGTAGAAATGCCAATGCTCAGCCGTTAGTGGACAATCGGATGAGACTTGGCCCAGTACTGGGTGCCAAGCGTCGGCATTCTAGACTGGCCCAAGCTTCAGCATGTCGATGGTAAAGAACAGACCCAACGCTGGCTCAACGCCAGAGCCAACGCCAGAGCCAGCGCTGGCTCAACCGTTTGTGGATAATCGGCTGAGACTTGGCCCAGTACTGGATACCAAGCGTCGGCATTCTAGACTGGCCCAAGCGTCAGCATGTCGATGGTACAGAACAGGCCTAAAGCTGGCTCAACCGTTAGTGGACAATCGGCTGAGACTTGGCCCAGTATTGCATACCAAGTGTCGGCATTCTAGACTGGCCCAAGCGTCAGCATGTCGATGGTACAGAATAGGCCCAACGCTGGCTCAACGCTAGAACCACCGCTGGCTCAACCGTTAATGGACAATCGGCTAAGACTTGGCCCAGTACTGGATACCAAGCGTCGGCATTCTAGGCTGGCCCAAGTGGCAGCATGTCGATGGTACACAACAGATCCAACGCTGGCTCAACGCCAGAGCCAGCGTTGGGAAAAGGCAAAAATTGGACCGACAGCCAATCACATGCACGAACACAGAAGAAAGGGAGCCTCTTATTGGTTGTCGTTAGCTATAACGAAAACGCTCGCCACCGAGTTACAGAATCTCGCTACTATACATGTGTGTACATCTACGCTCATGCAGCCATATTGTTCAGAGTTTTTAGTGTTGAAAGAAGGAAGATCTCGTGTTGTTTTAAACGACCAAGTGAAAAAAAGTATTTGTGTGATTGATAATTACAAATATACAAACGAATTGACAGCCAATATTCCCGGTGAATTGTTTTTTGAATCGGGATTATCAATAGCCAATTCTATGTTGCAATTTGTTTTCTGAAATTCAGTCGTAAACTTTAGCTTTAGATATAATGTGATAAAATGTTTTATTTTTCGTGGAGCAATATCTTATTTTTGAAAAATATGATTGTCGTGATATAAAAATATAAAACTTATAATTTTACCGAAATTGGCGATAATCTCTGACGGTGAGACTCTTCACGGACGAAAACTAAACTATAATTTGCTATCTTTTTCGTTTCTTTGGTGTTTATACCACATCACAATGGAGACCGGAAAATCAGACGAGAATTTATATTAATATCTGTTTGGAAGTTTTTTGTTTCCAATCGATAAATTTTCATCAGCTAGATGCATGCCTCATAACCCTAGAACATACTTTTAAAACCTAATTAACTTTTGCTAATATGTTGTTATATCTTTTTCTCCCTCACCGATATCCTTTCAAATTCTTTCCCTCTCTATCGCAGATATATTTTTAAAATCTTTTTCTCTCTCATTGCTATCTTTATAAATTGTTTTTCTCGCTCTCCGATATATTTTCAACATCTTTTTCTCTCACCGATATCTTTATAAAATCTTATTCTCTCTCACCGATATCTTTTTAAAAAACTTTTCTCTCTCTCCGATATCTTAGCATAATCTTTTTCTCGCTCTCTGATATCTTTTAAAAATATTTTTCTCTCTCTCCGATGTAATTCTTTCACTTTTTTCCATATAGCCTTAAGAGGTTTTTCACTCTCTGATATGTTAAGGGCCTTACCACTTATCAATACCCTTTAAAACACTTTTTACGCTGCGGTTAGTTAGTTACCGAAGATGTATTTTTCCCCTTGCGGTAGCATGCACATAATCTTTTTTGCAATCTGCGACATGATTTGAAAATGTTCTTTACTATCTCCTCGCTATTTTTTTTTAAATTCTTACTCTCAATGAAACCTTTATTTAGTGGCCAAATAAATCTCGTACGAACTACAGAGTAATGTATCGAAGGTTTAATTCAGAGTAATAATTTTGTATCAATAACTTATATCGTTGTTTTTATGTGCTGGCATTGTTTTGTATGGATTGGTCGTATAAATCATCATCCCGTTGTATTTCTAAAGCTCTTGCCATCTTAGCTTACAGTTTTACTCTGTCCTAATGTATTAAAAATGTTATGTACTGTTGTCAGTTTAGCTAGCGAAGGAGAATTTTATGCTTCGAACCATGCATTTCAATTTTCAGCTTATAATAATACTAAGCAACAGTAACTATCTCTTATTTCAGTTAATTTATTTCATAATAATACTGAATAACACCAATAATTCACTTTTTTACTCCGAACAATATATTTTCAGAATTTTTTTCACTCTCTTCAAAATATATATATATATTTTTAAAGTCAACTCTCTCATATGATTCTCAAATCTTTATCTCTCTGTATACTTTAACCTTTATATAGTATAAACCCCTTACATAGTTTTTTGAGTTTTTAGTTTTATTTTTTTTAACCTTTTTATATTGTTTTAATGTTTATTAACCTTGATATAGCTGATACAGCTGGTTGACATATCAGCTCAGTATTCCGTTCCTTTAGAAAAAATGTTATCAGACTTTTCGGGCGATGAAGAAAAAGGTACATGCAAATAATATGAGTTGCTCTCTCTCACATTATCACATGCTCGCTCTCTGACTCTCTCACTCTCCATCTATCCATCAAATTTTCGCGCTTTCACATTTTCACATTGTCACATTTTCGCATTTTTCACATTCTCACATGTTCGCATTTTCACATTTTTCACTTTTTCGCGCTTTTCGCATTTTCACATGTTCGCATTTTCACATTTTGGCGTTTTCACATTTTCGCATTTTCACATTTTGACATTTTCACGTTTTCACATTCTCATCCATCCATCCACCCGCTCACCTGCCCTCTCTCTCTCTCTCACTCACTCTCACTCTCCCACTCTCGCACTCTCTTACTCTCTCAAACTGTAAATATAATTATCATCCTTGTGACCCAGGCATCGTAGCTAATATATGGCTGCCGAGCGTCAGGCGCGCGTCACATTTCCATGCCTGGACCAAGCATTTTTGCTGAGCCTCGGCCAATCAAGTTCGACACTGAGCCAGCGCTGGGCCGATGCTCAATTTAGACATGGGCCAGTCGTGGTCCTGGCATCATAGCTAACCTTCGGCTGCCGAAGCGTCAGCCGCGCGTCACATTTCCATGCCGGGGCCAAGCATTTTTGCCGAGCCTCGGCCAATCAAGTTCGACACTGAGCCAGCGCTGGGCCGATGCTCAATTTATACGTGGGCCAGTCGTGGTCCTGGCATCGTAGCCAACCCTCGGCTGCCGAGCATCAGCCGCGCGGCACTTTTCCATGCCTGGGCCATTTTTGCCGAGCCTCGGCCAATCAAGTTCGACACTGAGCGAGCGCTGGGCCGATGCTCAATTTATACATGGGCCAGTCGTGGTCCTGGCATCGTAGCCAACCCTCGGCTGCCGGGCATCCGCCGCGCGTCACATTTCCATGCCTGGGCCAAGTCTTTTTGCCGAGCCTCGGCCAATCAAGTTCGACACTGAGCCAGCGCTGGGCCGATGCTCAATTTATACATGGGCCAGCCGTGGTCCTGCCATCATAGCCAACCTTCGGCCGCCGAAGCGTCAGACGCGCGTCCCATTTCCATGCCTGGGCCAAGCATTTTTGCCGAGCCTCGGCCAATCAAGTTCGACACTGAGCCAGCGCTGGGCCGATGCTCAATTTATACATGGGCCAGTCGTGGTCCTGGCATCGTAGCCAATCCTCGGCTGCCGAGCGTCAGCCGCGCGTCACATTTCCATGCCTGGGCCAACCATATTTGCCGAGCCTCGGCCAATCAAGTTCGACACTGAGCCAGCGCTGGGCCGATGCTCAATTTATACATGGGCCAGTCGTGGTGCTGGCATCATAGCCAACCTTCGGCTGCCGAAGCGTCAGGCGCGCGTCACATTTCCATGCCTGGGCCAAGCATTTTTGCCGAGCCTCGGCCAATCAAGTTCGACACTGAGCCAGCGCTGGGCCAATGGTCAATTTCTACATGGGAAGATCCTGTACTTGATATCCATCGATATTCTTTTCAATTCGCGCATCGCTTTTTATACTCAGTTTTTTTTATAAGTACGGGATTCCAGAATAATACGATTGAATTCTCCGCTTCTATATCTAGGATTACAGAGAGAATAATAAAAAATGGCAATGTTTACACTAAAACCTGAGGTCAATCGGAAATTACTCGTTAATTTTTATTTCCGAGTCAGTTTTTGAGATTTGTCAATATTTTAAAATTATATTGCATAATTAAAAGAAGGGAAAAATAATAGTATTTTTCTATTTTGAATGCATTCCATGTCATTTTTTAAATTATTGTTTTACTGAACAATGGTACAAAAAGACACGGAATATTTAGCTGTCCCGCTGAAATATTCAGTCTCGTATTGGAAATAGTAGGCGAAAATTATATATATTTACGTAAGTTCACTTCTTGCTGTTCATATTTCTTTGTTGTCTACACTTACGCCATGCTCTGCGAACCGTAGCAATTCCAATTTCGATTGTCGGGCACGCCCGGTCTTCGTGCTGTGAAATTGAGCTCATAGAAACGCCTTTCGTCGCTACCCGGGTAGAAATTTCTTGCGGAGTCCCTAGATCCGAGCACATCCCTATAGAGAATTAATATGGACGTTACACGTAGGGAGTCCACATTGGAATCCAATTGGATTCTGCGTTATTTCCCGGTTCACGTCGTTTGAAAGTTTTTCATTTGAAATTCTCAACCGAAATTTGTTAGATCTCCTAAAAAAATACATGCAACTCATGCTAAAAAAATACATGCAAATAATATGAGTTGCTCTCTCTGTCTCTCTCTCTCTATTTCTCTCTCTCTCTCTCTCTCTCTCTCGCTCTCCCTCTCCCTCTCTCTCTCTCTCGCTCTCGCTCTCGCCCTCGCTCTCGTTCTCGCTCTCGCTCTCGCTCTCGCTCTCGCTCTCGCTCTCGCTCTCGCTCTCGCTCTCGCTCTCTCTCTCTCTCTCTCTCTCTCTCTCTCTCTCTCTCTCTCTCTCTCTCTCTCTCTCTCGCACTCTATGTGTGTGTGTGTGTGTGTGATAGAGAGAGAGAGAGAGAGAGAGAGAGAGAGAGAGAGAGAGAGAGAGAGAGAGAGACAGAGAGAGAGCGAGAGAATCAATCAATCAATCAATCACTTTCTCACTCACTTAGTGTCTCACTCTCTCACTCTTTCACTCTCTCGCTCTTTCACTTCCTCACTCTCTCACTCTCTCGCTCTTTCACTTCCTCGCTCTCTCACTTTCTCGCTCTTTCACTTCCTCACTCTCTCACTCTCTCACGCTCTCACTCTCTCACTTCCTCCCTCTCTCACTCTCTCACTTCCGCACTCTCTCAATCTCTCACTACCCATGCATCCATCCATCCATCCAACCCCAAGCTTAAACCCAAGCCCAAGCCCAAACAAATAAACCCAAGCCTAAGTCCAAACAAATAAACCCAAGCCCAAGCCTAAACAAATAAAACCAAGCAAACCCAAACAAACAAACCCAAACCCAAACCCACCAACATTGTAATGTACACACCAAAATTAAAACTTACAACTTGTAACCACAAATGACTCTACATGCAATGCAGCATTTTTCAACAAATCACAGGCATTTAGCATGTCGCAGCTCCCCCTATCCTGCTACAACACAGCGGCAGTGGAGTTGGGGGTAGCTTTAGTTTCGTGTGACATCTCCCTCAATCAGACCCTCTGTATATATTTTTCAAAACATTTTCAATACTAAGAATATCCTTTCGCGATCCCGTGCGCAAAGTTTTTGGGGAGACCCAAGATGCACCCACATCTCTATAGGGATTTGTTAGGGACACCGCACATAAGGCGTTCCCTTTGGAAGTCAATTGGATTCTGCACCGTTTCCCGATGAACATCGTTTGCGAATTCTTATCACGTTCGAAACGATAATATGTGAAAAGTCACGAGAAAAAACTCAGTGTGTTAAAGCATAACTTGTACACTTCACTAGCGTGCACATTTGTAGTGATATTATGTCAAAGTTTAGTAACCCGTGCGGAAAATTGACAGGGCATCCCTAATATAATTCGGGGCCTTGAAGGAATTATTTCTGAATTTCCTAGTAGGAATTTCCGTATAAGAGCCAAACCGGGCCCGTAAGGAGACCAAGGGCATTTAAAGGGGGTATATTTGTAGATTCCCTAGTAGCAATTTACCCAATACTACCAGACTTTGCTATTATAGGGACAAACCAGTAATAATTGCTTGACTAATAAATTTATGGCATAATATCATCACGATCGATTAAGGTGTATTAAAATATCGCCAAAATGGATGGATATTAAAAAATCGCCAAAATTCTTGAAAACTTGAGCAATGATAGTTCTTGATAGAATAATAATACATGAACATTTTTAAAAATTTTCACTAAATAATTTAGTAATTATAAACATATGGATTTCGCACGGTCGCTTATGGGAAAACAGCTTCTGCAGACGTTAATGGTTGCAAAATGAATAAGACTAAATAGCCGTAAATTCTGAAAATATCATATCATCAAGATTTAGGATCAAGCGATTGATTATGCTAAGTTTCAAATAAATCGACTGAGTAATTGTCGAGAAATTAATTAGAGTAATGAACATCGCCTTTTTAACGATGAATCAATAGCAATAATTGGAAAACTCAATACATATAGAGGTTTTGGGTAATTATTGATAGTAATAAGATGATCTGAATGTATAAATTAAATTTAAAAATTGAGAATTTTTTTTTGACAGTTGAAACAGATGTACAGTCACTGACAAAACCTCAGTCAAGTACACGTCAATATCGTCGAACTTCACTTCAATTATTATTAAAAGTGGAAAATTGACATTTCAAAGTGTTAATTTATTATTAAACTAGTTATTTGGAAGGCTACACATGTACGACATGATCTAGACTTGTGAATCCACGATTTGCCCATTTTGGACAAACTTTTTGCCCGACGGTCCATCCAGCAATATCTTAACTCTCTGTCTGTCTGACTCTCTCTCTCTCTCCCTCCCACTCCCTATCTCTGCAACCCTCTCTATTTTACGCATTTTACATTTTATACGTGAAATGGAAAAGGAAAGGAGAGAGAGAGACCGACAGACATATAGACAGAGAGGAATTATAGAGGGTTATTGGTCACGATCCTGTGAAAGGGCTGTAGAACATGTTTTCCGTTGTTAAATAACTCAGTAATGCTTTATGAAAAATGAACCATTTTTGAGATATTATTATTTTTATTATTTTTATATGTCAGGGGTAGGTAGGTTCAAAAATTAATAAATTCAAAAATCACCAAAACAATACTAAACTATGCGTTTAATAGATGAGCTGTGATGTCTTGAACCAACACGCATGCAGTGCTTTCATTGGAACAACGCGGGATCTAACGTGTCAAAATATGCGACAGAATTCCAAGCCTCGAACGTGTTGATATAACACATATCGTTTTCACAGTATATACACACGCACGTACGCATATGGCTGAAATAGTTTTTAGTAGGCACTGTTGAGGCAATGTTAAAGTTAGGGAAAATTAAGATGGGCCCGATCAAAGCACGAACTCAATTTTCGCACGGGAAAATAAATAACAAATCATAATTACTCTGGATTTTCCATGATGTGATTCAAATCGATTTTTAAGTCATCATTTTTCAAACGATTTATACTTTTTTGAGACAACCCGATTAGAAATCTTGATCCGGCAGCCTGAAAACTGATCAGGCCGCAATCATGCTGCGATCTGGAATGCCATAATAAGGCACGTCTGATCGATGCCGGATGTTCACCTGATCAGTGGAATCGAAGTCGAAACGGGAGTAAGTAGGCTACCTTACTGCTGCCTGATCAAGCTGCCTTTTTACTCTCGTATATTAGGTAATACTAATATGGCCCTACTAGGGGTTAGTCTGATAAGGCCCTCCCATGTAGAAATGCCAATACTCAGCTGTTAGTGGACAATCGGCTGAGACATGGTCCAGTAGTGGATACCAAGCTTTGATAATATAGACTGACCCAAACGTCAGCATGTCGATGGTACAGAACAGACCCAACAGTGGCTCAACGCCAGAGTCAGCGCTGGCTCAACCGTCTGTGGACAATCGGCTGAGACTTGGCCCAGTAATAGATACCAAGTTTCGATATTCCAAACTGGCCCCAACGTTAGCATATCGATGGTACAGAACAGACCCAACTGTTGTTTGAAGGCTCGAAGAACCCACATTACTGAACCTGCACCAGCTGACGGGCCACCAGCTTCGGCTATATCATTACAGAAAACATGCGCCTACAGTTGGTCTTGGCTCGGCCGAAAACTAAGACAATTGTCGAAGACGATTGTCGAGTAAATAAAAAATATCGTGAAAGTTATTTTCACTGCCTAAATAGATAAAAAGAATTCAGCAGTGAAAAAGAATTAATTTTGTTGGATTGCAACGATGCAAACTTTAATGTTTGCAAACTTATTGACTTTTTTTTTTTAATAATAAGAGTAAAGAGCGAAAAAAAGGAAATTTACACAAGTGTTAGGATGGCTACATAGGTAGCGCGCTGAGCTCTAGACTTACAAAACGTAGGTCCGAAACCCGAGGTTAGGATGACAACTGTAATGAAGCAGAACACGTTTTAATCCAATTATCATATATGCAGTGATATAAATAAAGCATATGGAAATAAAAAATACTACCAGAATATTTTTATTCATAATTTGTTGACTTATTTATTTTTTCATTTCAGGCACAGATACGGCAACATCTTGGCCGTACTGTGCTCGGCAGCCAAATTTTTTTGGCATAAAATTGGTTTTTGCCACCTGTTCTCAAACTTCTGAAAAACACTGTATGTGTACGAGCATATATGTGTACTGGTTATATAAGACAGTATTATAAGGTGTAGTAAAAAGAAATCCATTATTTTTGCATGAAATTGAAGGTTTTATTTAGCATAGTTAGAATGATCCGATTTAGGTCTAATATGCACCGTTTTGATCGATAACTTGTTGCCACTTTGAAGGTAATTTCATTATGCCTTTCTCATAGAAACCCTCGTCCCTATTGGCAAAAAACTGGGACAGTCGATTTTCACAAGCTTCTCTTGAGGCGAATTTTTCACCAGCAAAATCTTTCGCCATAGACAGGAACACGTGGTAATCACTTGGTGCCAGATTCGGACTATAAGGTGGATGCATAAGAACCTCCCAACCAAGCTCCCGGAGCTTCTGGCGAGTCACTATCGATGTGTGTGGCCTGGCGTTGTCCTGATGGAATACAATTCCTCTCTTATTGGTCAAAGCTGGCCGCTTCTGGGCGATTGCTTCCTTCAGACGGTCCAACCGTCCTTCAGACGGTGTTGACAGTACAGGTCCGAATTAAGAGTTTGGCCGTAGGGGAGCAGCTCATAGTAGATGATTCCCTGACAATCCCACCAAACACACAGTAAAATCTTCCTGACCGTCAATCCTGGGTTGCCCACCGTTTGCGCCGGCTCACTGCGATTCGACCACGACCGTTTTCGCTTGACGTTGTCGTAAGTGACCCAATTTTCATCACCAGTCACCATCCGCTTCAGAAATGGGTCGATTTTGTTGGGATTCAGCAGCGATTCGCTGATGGAAATTCGGTCCATGAGGTTTCTTTGCGTTAACTCGTGTGGCACCCATACATCGAGCTTCTTTTTGTATCCAGCCTTATTCAAGTGGTTCCAAACGGTTTTTTGTGCAGTATTTAGCTCCTGGGTAATCGAAAAAGTGCTTACATGACGGTCGGACTCGACGATTTCCATTATTTTATCGACATTTTCGACAATTGACCAATCAAAATTACCGGAATAGAATCGGCGAAAACAAAATTGCGCGTGATTGGCTGTTACAGTATCAGGACCATAAGCACTATTCACATTTTCAGCCGCCTGGCTTGCGTTTTCGCCTTTATCGAAAAAAAACTGTAAAATATGGCGTATTTTCACTTTACTGGTGGCCATCTTTGAATGTGAAGTAGGCTTTTCCGCTTATGCCTATATGAAGATCAAATTTAGGTCTAGAATGGATTCCGCCTCAGATACAAGAATACAATTATTAGGCATAAAACCAAACTTTAGAAGAATAATTGATAAAACAGTAAAGCAGGTCCGTTCAAGATTAATGAGACAAAGATTAATGAGAATCTTTGTTTGCAATTTCTTTTATAATAAATATTTTTACTCTCATTTAAAATTGCAGTATCTTTTATTTTTTATCATTTGGTATGGGGTTCCGTAAAATCAAAATGATTTATTGAGTGTTTCGTGGCCTTTAAAGTTTAAGAACCGCTGTTTTAGAACATTCAACATAAATAATGCGATATTATCCATCAATAATTATATCGGATACTGTTCGATAATGTGTGAATACATAACGATTCAAATTGGATTCCAATGGGGAATACTGATTAGAATCCAATGTACGAAGGTGATGTTTTAGTATAGGGATCCAATGCGATGACCCATTGGATACTTATCAGGTAGTGAGGATAGGTATGGGAATCCAATTGGAACCCTACAATAATTTCTGCATGGGTAAAGGTGCGAAAAAAAGAAAAACCTCCTTCCAAGCGATTCTGATATTTTCTGAGTTTTGCCTCGTTTATTCTCGAACAATCATAACGGTAATAAGTAAATATAATATACATCACAGAGCACACACATTTTCTTTTAAGCTACCTTAATTCAAACTTAACAGAAATTCTGGACTAGAGCGGTAGTTAATCCACTTTTCGAATTAACAAATGGCGGCGTATCTGGCATTCATATATAATATCTGTATGCGCTTAATCCGGCAAGAACTTCGACGAACCATATCCCTTAGAGTTCAATTATCATAGATATATCGAAAATTGAACTTTTTTGGGAAATTCTACATGGACCGATTCGGTGAAGGACATACGCAGTCGGCTTTCAATTGATCCTGAAGCCATCCGAGATAATTTGTTAATTTCGTGTAAACACCAGGATATCTCGGTCTCGCACATCCACGCCCAAAAGAAGTAATACCTGCATGCACATTATTTATTTTTGTAACTTATTGAAAAATATGGAGTATGAATGAATTAGAAAAAAGAAGAATAAAGTTATTCACTGTGCTGCACTCACCTATGACCTCCAAGAATCCAGAAGATCCCCGAACTAGAAGCGGACCACCACTGTCACCCTGAAAAATGTTAAATAATTTAAAAAATGGTTAATTCGAATGCAACAAATGATAGTGTAATAGAATAGGAAGTTGTGTGTAGTAGAAATGCTCCCTTTATCACTCATTTTCTAACGCATTAAGATTCGTTTTTGAGCGAAGGCTATTGTTTTACAAAATTATCGAAAAGTTCAAGATTTTAGAAAATCTCGAAATATCGTCTCGATAATGCCAAATTTAGCACACATAGCTGCCCAAAATGTAAAAAAATAATCACAATGTGAAGTCCATTCACTCTAGCATTAAGAGTCAGATCCACAATAATCAAGTTGCCATGAGTATACGACAGTTTTACAGATTCAAAGTTTTTTTTCCACAAATATATTAAGGACTTTCGGGACGATTGGTGAAGTGTTACCATTTGATTCAAATTTATACAGTAAATTCTTTCTCATATACTGAATGCACCTTCCAAATTTTTAATCGATCGTCTACACCGTTCCTATAAAATTTACTAGTAAAAAACCCTTTTTAATATAAGGAGATATTTTAACTGCCTACGCTCATCGCTGCATGGCAGTTTTACACACAGAATAGTGTAAAAAAAATGTTTAAAATGTTATGAAAAACTGTCGAATCACTCAGTACACTAT
This sequence comes from Ophion ventricosus, assembly GCA_963932345.1. Lineage (NCBI taxonomy): Eukaryota > Metazoa > Arthropoda > Insecta > Hymenoptera > Ichneumonidae > Ophion > Ophion ventricosus. Next base: position 29,762,308 of record OZ010713.1, on the reverse strand, counting down.
GACAAATTCGTCATCAGTGTCATAATGTTAAATGCTCTATGTTAAGGGCTACACCTGGGTAGGTCGAAAAAATCGATTTTTCAAAAAGGTGCTCATTCGAAAGTACTATCCTTTGAGTGGCTGCCCGGAAAATGTCATAAGGAAATTCGCAGTAATGACGAAGTTATAGCGTTTTGTAACTGACCGGGTGAGCAACGACTAACGGTTGGGGCGCAGGTAGACGCAGCCTTTGTCATCTGTTTAACTATGAGTTTGACTATGAATGAGGTTGACACAGCAAAAAAACTACTGGACCGATTGGGATCAAGTTTTGCAGAGTTATGCTTCACACAATAATCTAATACTTATCGAGCCGTTTTTTCGATACCTGGCATAGTTTTCTTTTTCATTATAAGTACTGAACAATTTTGAGGCGAAAAATCGCCTGTTTTATTCCAGTGACTGCCATGACCCGAAAAAATTAAATTTTTAAATTCCGGCTCGATAAGTACTAGTTTTATCTATCTACTTCAAGAAACAAATATTTCTTTTTTTAGATAACAAATGGCAGAGGCACGTATGGTACCGCAAACGCTGTCAACAAAAACATGTCCCAGGAAAACGACAGTAACTTTTTTATCGTTTGAAATTTTTTAACCAAATTTTCACATAATGTAGATAAAATGTCATACTTTAAAATGTATCTCATGGTTATTTAATAAAATTCAGTTTTATAAACAAAAAAAATTCTTAAAATAACCTTACTTTTAGCCGTCTTAGGTGAATTTACTTCAATTGTAAATTTTATAGAAACGGTATAGACGATCGATTTAATATTTAGTACATTCAGTATATGACGAAGAAATTACTGTATTTTGAATCAAATGGTAGCATTTCGTTAAGTATCCCAAAATTCCTTAATACTTCGGAATAAGTGGGAAAAAACTATATGAATCAAACGAGTTTTATGTGCATAATTCTTCACAAAAGTTTTATACAAAACCGTAACTTTTCGCTTACATATTCCTCCACTTAATTACTACAGGTAAAAACCCTTTTTAACACAAGGAGATATTTTAACTGTCTACGCTCATCGCTGAATGGCAGTTTTACGCACGAAATAGTGTGAAAAAAATGTTTAAAATGTTATGAAAAACTGTCAAATCACTCAGTACACAATGACAAATTCGTCATCAGTGTCATAATGTTAAATGCTCTATGTTAAAAAGTGTTTCTTCAATTGTAAATTTTATAGAAACCGTATTGACGATCGATTTAAAATTTGGAGGGTACATTCAGTATATGACAAAGAAATTACTGTATAAATTTGAATCAAAACATTTCGTTAAGTGTCCCAAAATTCCTTAATACTTCGGAATAAGTGGGAAAAAACTATGTCAATCAAACGAGTTTTATGTGCACAATTCTTCACAAAAGTTTTATACAAAACCGTAACTTTTCGCTTACATATTCCTCCACTTAATTACTACACCCCGCATTTTTCTACTTCGCACTGTCTAACATTTCTCTCTTTCACTTCATTTATTCCTCTACTCCATCTCTTTCTCCCTCTTCCTTCCTCCTTATTAATTTTTTTTCACACTTCCTCTATTTCCCTGAAATATTCACATATCCCTTTTTGTATTTTTCCACCGAGCATATTTATAATTACTCCCTTTATTGCCACATCATCTATTCCTTCCATTCACTCCTCTGCTTTCGATCTTGCTTTCTCTGTTACTAACCCCCTGCTTTTTCTACAGATTAACAGGTGCTCCAACGTCACATTTCGTTCTTTACATATCCTGCTCTTCCAGTCATTTTCTCCGCTTTTTCCGCGCTTCCTACGTTGTCGCATCTTAACTTCGCCCACATTTTCTTAGCCCTTCCCGTTACTCCCTCCTCTGACGGGTATTTTCGTGGCATATCAACATTCGCTATACTCTATTTGTGAACTGACACAACTTCCCGACGCTTGAGGGCACTGCATGCATAGTCGTGCGTTACCGACGGGGCTACCTATCTTTTATATACACTACTGTTTCCAAATGCATCCACGGTTATTTTTGAGCACACTCAAAATACTCAAAATGCCAATGAAAGTTTCAACTCAACGATCTGGATCTTAGCTCCGAAGCACTTGAATTCTGGACTGAAAATCGTTGAAATTGGATTCTATCTTGCGGCTGGACTATTCACCGAAGGATGTACATCGATTTTGAAAACCATGCTCGCATTGGACATCATAATTGGAATTCAGTGCAAAAATTACGCCAACAGCGCCGACGCTCAACGGAGGAATCGACAGGAACGGCACAGCTCTTTATCGACCAAAGAGGCTCGAAAAGCACGGAAATATCAAACGGCCGAAGAAAATCAATTCTTCGAAGAAGCTGAAGGCTTAGTATATGGCCCTGAAATCGCTGATTAGCCGGTAAGTAATTGTTATCATTGACTTTTCCGTGATCAAAATTTAAGCGCGTTTTACTCAACACTACATTGTTCAAATTGGCATACATTCTCACGTACAAACTATTCAAACAATTTTAACCAGATTTGTCATATGACTGAACAACATCGCTACCTTGTCTGTAAGCCTAATTGCTTTCAAAAATCGGCCAAAAAAAGTATTTTTCCATATCAAAATAGAAGAAAAATTTCATTAAAAATTGCAATGTCTATTTAAACATCGTATACTTCTTCCAATTATTTATTTTTTACTTGTTTTTTTTAGGCTTACAGACGAACTATGCATGTTTTCAATGAAAATCTTCAACCCTATTAGTTTCAGATGAAAACAACGAGTAGCAGAGTGTATGACATTTTCGAAGTTCCGAGTCGACCTGCTCTAAATCCAGCGGGATATCTCAGCCATTTTTTTTATTTTTTTGTAACTTAAAAAATACGCTTCGGTAGATCGAAGTACACCCTAATAAATGCTAAAGTTGCAAAAATCTGCAATAATGATTTGCCTTCCAAAAAAGTTTCACAAAATCATCGTTTTTTTTAGGCTTGTAAAAGTACCTCCCCCTTAAGTTATCTAGTCCCTCTTTTATACTATCATCTATTCCTTTAACTCCTCTCCATTCCCTCATCATTGTTATTATGTCTTCTATTTCCGAATCTCTTAAAATACTTTAAATAAGTTTTTCCCCCATTTTGTCGGGTCTCCATCTGTTATCGCTCTTATTTCGGGGGGGGGACTATATTTTCCTCCGCAAAAAAGAGAACAGAGTATACTACGCCATTTCCTCGAAATGTAATCCTCCTTGCAGAAATTTTATTCGGCGCATTTTTACCGATCGAACGTGTGGATAAATTTCCTTACATTTTTGGCTACTCGCGTATCAATTTTTTCCTCAATAATATGTAATTAACAAAAGTTCAAGCGACCGTGGTCTTTCGTCCTACAAATTCCAATATTGGGAGTAGAACTTAATTGTTTTTCGAGAATTTATCTGTGAGACATCCGTGTATCGTATACAGTTTAGATAACATATAGTAAAAAAAAACGTTAAATACTTACGGAGCACGCATCCTTGGCACCCTCGAGATAACCAGCACAAAACATATTTTCCGTTCTACGTGTTTTCGGATATCCTGAATCGTCGCATTCCTCATCTGATAGCACCGGCACGGTGACGTCGCGTAAAATTTTACTGACATCTCCGCCTTCTACTATTCGACCCCAACCAATCGCCTTCGCCATCGAGCCCGAATAGTCGATCGCATCTTTAAATTGAATAACAAATTGATAGTTAAATAACACATTTGTCTTTATACATTTAACGTATTTAGAAAAGAATGAAGCGCATGGTAAATCACCTGACGTATGTGTCATAGTCAAGGCCTTTGTAAGACTTTCTATTCATTTTATTCAAGGAATCTGACAAATTGGTTACTAGCAAAGAGTGTTCCAAAATTCACACAAGCTTTGAATTTTGCGCCCTTTGTGCAGTAAAGTGTTGCCAACGAAAACAAGACAGCGTGACAGCTGACAGTTCAGGTTATTAAAAATGGAGCGCTAGACGAAAGAACAACGCATTTTCATTGTTGAGCAATATTTTTAAAATAATGAAGGTTTGGCAGCTACAGTTCTCAATTTTCGTACAAAATATGGTCGGAATAAAGATTTAACTTCATCAACTGTGAAGAGATTAATTAAAAAATTCAGGGAGACTGGATCGATGAGTGATCTTAGACACTCTGGCTGTCCTTCAACAAGTCGTTCAACACAAAACATCGAAGCAGTTCGCGAGATTGTTGCTGAGAGTCCAGGAACATCAATTCGGCACCGTGGTCAAGAATTGGACATTTCGAGAAGTTCTCTACAGCGGATTCTTACGAAAAATTTCCATCTTCATGCTTACAAAGTTCAATTGACTCAAGAACTGAAACCTACGGACCACGCACAGCGAAGAGAGTTCGTTGAATGGATTATGGAACAACAAAAAGTCGATGCTGATTTTTCGAACAAAATCACTTTTAGCGATGAGGCTCATTTTCATCTTGATGGCTTCGTTGATTGACAAAATTGTTGCATTTGGGGTTCAGAAAATCCACGAGTGATTGTTAAGAAACAAATGCTTATACTATTCCATACATAACCCTAAACTGTATACTTTATGAGTCAATAAAAAATTACAATTTTGAATTAAAAACCTGTGCTTTTTATGAAAATTAATTCTTTCGTGCATTTTGGGACACCTTTTAAAAACGGATAGGGAATAGAACGTTTGTCAGAGATAAATAAAAATTTTTTTACTATTAATATAGAAATGCAGAATAATGATGGGCCAATTTAACGAAATGTGTGGAAAAATAAGTATAAAAATAAATGTCTTTTTTTATGCGACTACTAAATCTATAAAATAACTTTTCTTATTCACAAATACATTATAGTTTTAAGAACAAATTAAAAATAAAAAAAACAAAATTGAAAAATGGCTGAGATATGAGTGGTCTAGTAGGACTCTCATCTCAAAACTGGTGGACGAAATATCTCGAGATCTACTCAATTTTGATGAAAATTATACCACATATTCTATAATTTTATCTAGGATGTAGAATAGGATTTTTTTGATTGGATGCCACGTTCATTTTTTTACTAATTTTCAAAACGCAATATTTTGGTAAAAATCAGAGTTTTTTTTTAAACCGCTGTCATATCTATAAAACAAAGTTTTAAATTTTTTCCCCTATGCTACACTTTAGCTATTGTATTTCTTAATAAGAATTTTTTTTTCAGACGATGCCTGACAAAAAAGGATTTTCGAAACAGGGTCCTACTATACGACTTATATCTGAGATATTTTTAAATATTTTTTATTGATTTTTTTTTATTTGTTCATTACACCATAATGTATTGGTGGAGAATAAAATTTTTTTCATATATTCAATAGTCGCGGAAAATTTAAAAAATATTTTTATAGATATTTTTCCGAGCACCAAGGTGGTGTAACGCCTTCAGCTTGAAAGTTATGAGACAATACTTACTATTTTCAGGGAGACACGCTGTACGTACAACTCCATTGAGATCCACAGGTTTGTCCATCTCGACAACGGCAATGTCGTTGTCAAAATTGTACGCGTTGAAATTGTCGTGTATTACCCAAGATTTTATGCGTCTACGATAAACATTTGCGGTACGCTTTGTGATATCGTGATCGCCCATGTGAAGCTCGAAAGACTTTCTGTCATATCTAAGAAATAAGGTTTAACAGGCGTGAAAAAAATCATACCTTTGTTAATTCGTTGATCACGTAATAGAAAATTGTCGTGCTTACCCATTTACACAGTGAGCAGCAGTGAGCACGTGATTGCGCGTTATCAAACTACCACCACAGTGAAATTGACCCTGCTTGAGCATACCAACCATCCATGGATATTCGTATATGGTAGTAAAATTTCCACCGACTATACGCGTTTTTCGACTAACACCACAAACTGAAAGCGTCAAATTGATATCCCATTATTATTATTTATTGTCTTGACAATTATTCTCAGCTATAACAACGTAGTTCACAGAACAGAATAAAATCAATATTTTTTAATGGAGTGGAGAAGAAATTCTTTTCGCGATAATAGTCATCATGATACTAATTTTAACGATTCGTCTTTGTACACGTTCTATTTTTCATTTTTATTTTTACGTACAGTGGCGTGCAAAAGTTTCGGGCCACCATATTTTTAACATAACATGTTATCATAACTCGTTAATTTTTTTCTTACCGTCGTGTTTCAATGCAATATGCCTGGAAAATAGGATAGCCCAAAAGTTCTGCACGCAACTGTATTTGTCGATTTATTTCTATCACGACGTGCTTTTGCATTTATGTTTAGATTCTTACTGTTTACTAACAGCCATATACAGGGTGAAAAACGACGAAAGATAAAATACAGAAAAACAAATATTTTCGATACTGGGAAAAATATACTTATGCATAAAAATAATGACAGGAAACATCGATTTTGAATTTCTGTTTAAAAATTTCCTGATAATAACAATTCTACATTTTTTTTAATCGTCCATAAATGAAGCAAAAACTATAGAACAAATTTGAGCATGGCGAATTACCGCAATCGTTGCAAACTTTTGGCCTTTTTGAGAACGATCTCAGAGGTTGAAAACCAAAGTAAGGCAAGTTGCGAATTATCCAGTGATTAAGATCAGTCCGTTCCATGGGTAGTCCAACATTCGCGTCCTCTGCATCATTATGATTTTCTGGAAAGCCCTGTATTGGGAAAAGTGTAATATAAGTTCAAATGATTTTTTATCTGTCACATTGGATATATCTGTTTTTCAGGATGCGTGGAACAATCTAGGCTCAATTGAGGAGTTGATTATTCTCGTCGAATAAAACGCTATGTCAGAAGTAACATTTGTATAGTCGTATCCTTTGATAAATCTTTCCATCTCGCTTTAAGGTATTCCTTTCACGAACCCGAATATTTAACAGTTACGTGATATTAATCGAAAAATTAAGTAAAAATACATCTCGGTACTCGTGCAGAAATATTGTCATGGATACAGTCTGATTCGAACTAGGATTTTGGTTTCTCAATGGGGGTCTCGTCGGACATCGGATCGGATCCGGGAGCTAAATGTAACGCTCGCAAATCGGATTCCAGCCAGGATCCTAATCTGGAACTATTAAGGACTCTAGTCAGAATCCAAATAGAAACTTTGAATAGGATCCAGGCTAGAATGCCGAACTTCTAGAACAATATCTAGTCCCATATCGAATCGGATTCCAGGTAAAAATTCATGGTGTAAAAATCACCAGGAGATACCGATCCGCATCAACTGAAGACGCGGGACATTTTCTGAAATCATTTATTCAAGGATCTGAAAAAAATTAGGTAAAAATTGGTGCTACAGTATAACTGTCAAAAGATATACAGGGTGAGGCACATAAAGTGTTACAGAGCAATAGCACTCAAACTATTGATCATATCCAAAAATGTTTCAGACAAAAGTTTCAGTATTCGAGAAGGCCGTCATACTGGACCACCCTATTTTTTTTCGGTGGAGGCGCTGAAGCTACGTCAAGGTCAACTCCACTTTTTTAAATGGAACCATGTATTTTTTTTCGCCTGACATTATTACCGATTTTAAGACGAATTCAGCGACCTACAACACAAGGTCATTCTAGTCACGCAAAGTATGAAAATAGTCGAAAAATCGAAAAATATTGGAATAATCACTTTCAAAGGATCCACTAACCTTGGTTTGGGTCTACCTAAAGAAGATGCTCGAAGTGACGACCCTCGAAAATTTTTTAACGTACGCAAGTTTCAGTTTTTCTGCCGTAGTACCGCGCGAGAACTTAAACGCGTTTTTCTCGAAACAGTGTTTGCCGCGATAAATCAAGAACGATTGAAGATATCGCCTTGGTTGTTTTTTTCACGAAGAAAAAAAAGTGGTCTTCTTTATCCGCCCTTATCTCCCCTAAATATTTATATTTTTGAAACCTCAAGTACGGAATTTAATAGTCAAAACTCTAATAAAAACATTGCAACAAAGAACATGTATGTATGTTGTTTCGATTCTTTATAAATGCCATTTGAATTTTATCTCATTTTCGGCCAATTTTCGTTACCTAGTCCCCTTAAGGAGGGAAATACATGTAGCGGCATTAAAAATCGATTTTTTTTTAAGCGAAATGTTAGGTAAACGTCTCCAGAATACCGTGGTACACTAAGTAATTAGCCGCTAAGTTACTGAAATCATTAAATTTTCGTAGTTCGAAACTTGATACACTTTTTTCTCAAAACTACATTTTTTAAGTTTGTAGGAAATTTGGTGGGAACTTATACCTACTTGTTTATGAAAGTCACTTTTGAAAAGTATTTTTTTATTGCAAAAAAGAACGAAATTTTTGTGTAGAATTTCAATCGTTTTTTCTGAAGTGTCTTATTTTTTACATTTTCAACTTTTCAAATGTTTCTCAGGTATAAGTTCAACATTTGGATGTTAGAATACTACAAATTCTTGGCTCATATTTTTCAGATCAATATTTACGTCGTTGGATTTCCCATAAACGTACAACTGCAGCCAAAACCTTCCTGGAAGACCACGTTATAATTTTGCCTTATTGCAATATTCTTTAACTCTTCGCGTTCACACGTTCTGACTATAACACGCTGGTCAGAGGGGGAAAGCAATTACCCCAACTATGTTTAAGGGGTTACGTGGCTTTGAAAATTTCGAAAAATCCATTTTTTAAATTTTATTATCTAATAGTACAATATGTCTAGAATATTCTCCCAAAGTTTTAAGTCAATCGGAGTAAAAGTCTAGGAGAGAGAGAGCCTTTGGGAATTCCCCCCGGTTGGGAAAAACTGGCCAGGAGCGATGCAGGTGTACGCATTTTTCTCAAAACACTATTTTTGAAGTCGATAGACACGATTTTACAAAAACTAATGCACCGATCTTATTGAAATTTTGCACACTTCTTCAAAATAGCATTGACTAGTGATTGAACGAAGGTTTTTTTCTTTCGATTAGAACTAATTTTACAAGGCTATACGTAGTGTAAATTGTACCAAAAATTCAACTATTTTGCATACAACTCTGCCAAAAATTGAAATTTAAATAAAAAAAAAATCCTTCGTTCAATCACGAGCTATACTTATCTACTAACAGAAAAAAATTGGTTTTTTAATTTCAGATAAAGCTATCATGAGTTATCCTGACTACCACGAGGACACTTGTTTTTTGGGGGTCCCCGGAAACCAGGTCCCGCCGGCTGAATTTCCCAAATTTTTGGATGAAATTTTTTTTAAATGTTGTTGAAATGTTGCTCTTTTATGTACTTAACATTTTCAATAAAATAATTTATATATTATATTATAAAAAAATAGAGAAAATATGTTTTTTTTTGCTTCGAAACCCACGTAACTCCTGAAACGATGGCCGCGTTGACCATATCATTCCGAATGATTCATAAAAATTCAGGATATTTGAACATTCTAGAATGTGGCATTCTCGGTATTATATTTTTATGGAATTTATAAATGGCGGAAAAAATCAACAAGGCGTCAATGCGTAAAAAAGTCCTATTTAACTAAAAAAAATCATAAGTCTTGCAATTTTCAATGCTTTTTCATAAAATTTTAGGGTGATACTTTTGAGATATGATAGTTTAAGAGTAAAATTAGCGCTATAGTAAGCGTTTCAAAAAAGGTATTTATTCTTATTTCTGAAGGGCCATTTCGCAGTGAAATAAAGATGGATAATCACACGGAGAGAATTAAATGTTGAAAATTACCGTGCAGTAACGGTAACCAGATGACAACCTTGAAACTTCGGTTATTATTACTGAGTAAAACACAGATTTTCACGAAAATAAAATAAAATTTCTTCTTCAGATAGAAAATTTTACCAGATTTTCTAGTAAATTTTGATGGGTAATAAAATACGCAAAACTTAAATTTAAAAAATATATGATATCAGCGGAATTTTACTGTGCATTTTATTATTTTATGCCTTTCAAAAATGTCTATAAAAAAGTATCGTCTTTATAACAGTTATTTTAAGATTTATTATAAAATTTAATGAGTGTTATAGGAAAATGTATTGTGCTGTCGGTAAAAATTATCGTGCGCGCTACCCTTCTTGTATAGTAAAATTTTAGCTACGTATTTGAAATTTTCTGTAACGTGAGTTAAAAAAAACTTGTTGCATACGAATTATTATGCTTTTCTCACTTTTCACCACATTGAAATATATCACGGTAATTTTTACCTTGAAATTCACGACAAAAATTACTTTTTAATTCTCTCCGTGCATAAAAAATGAGCGATTTATTGTAAAAAGTGGCCGTCAACAACTTATAGTAATTTTGGCTTAAAGTTGCGCTTGGGGTAATTTTGATCCCAGGTGACTGCGGAGGGTCAATGAAAAAAAAAGTATTCAAACAGTTTCATTATGTAGTTAATTGCACCTAAAATTTCATAAATGTAAAACGTTTTGTACCTTTCAAAAAAAAATTATCTAAATTGGCTATTCCTTGGTCGTCTGCATGTCCACCCCCCCCCCCCCCCCCCCCCCAAAGAACTTGATATTTTCATTAGATATGTTCTCGACAAAATAAATAGAAATATTCCGACGTTTTGCTTGCCAAAATTATTTTGAAAAATGTGTTCACGAGCCATTGACTACATAATTTAAAAAATGCGCCTATCACACGATAACAAATGAACATTCTAAAGACAAAAAAGAAAAGTGCTGAATTTTCCATTCGTATCCATTGGTTACGAAATGCCCCATAGAATTAGAGTTTTCGACTGACTATTAAGGTATTATTGGATGGACCGTCGGGCAAAAAGTTTGTCCAAAATGGGCGAATCGTGGATTTACAAGTCTAGATCATGTCGTACATATTTAGTCTTACAATATAGCTAATTGAATGATCAATTAACACTTAGAAATGTCAATTTTCCACTTTGAATAATAATTGAAGTCAAATTCGACGATATTGGCGTGTATTTGACTGAGATTTTGTTACTAACTGTACACCCGTTTCAACTGTCCAACAAACAAATTTCTCTATTTTTAAATTTAATTAATACGTTCAGATCATCTTATTATCATTATGATTGCTGTTAATTCATCGTTAAAAACGGCAAAACTCCTCATTACTTTAGTTAATTTCTCGACAGTTACTGAGTCGATTTATTTGAAACTTAGCACACATCAATCGCTCGATCCTAGATCTTGATGATATAACATTTTCAGAGTTTACGGCGATTTAGTTCCATTAGTTTTGCAACCATTAACGTCTGCAGAAGCTACTTTCTCATAAGCGACCGTATTAAATTAATATGTTTATGAAAACTAAGTTATTGAGTGAAAAAATAAAAATAAAATTAATGTATTATTATTCTATCAAGAACTATCATTCCTCAAATTTTCAAGAATTTCTTCGATTTTCTTAATATCCATTCAGTAATACCTTAAATGCAAAGAGTTCGTCAGCTTCGGTGGGTCCTTTCCGAACTCGAATATAGCACTTTGTGTACATACGTACGCGTTAAACGTTACAAGCACGGCAACTTTCACGTGTGTTATCACGTTTTCACTTTCATGATCGAAAACCGATTGGTTCTTTGTTACGAGTTCACGATGAATGCGCGAAAAGTGCCATTCGGGATTGTTTCAACGAAAGGGATTGTGAAAAAAGGAAAAGAAAAAGAAAGATGCTGGTACTTACCGCTTGGGGCAAACCGTGTGCAAAGTAAATGCATACGAAGGAGGCAGCGATGCACCGTAATGCGATATTTTTCGGGAACGTCGCCATGGCCGATTTGTACGTATGCCGCGTGCACTTTTCGACCGTCAACTACACGAAAACCGATCGAGATACTCAATGATCCAGCGAGTGTTTCAGGTACGTGTAAACCCGGTACTCTTATTATTATTATTATTTAATGAAGACCTTAAACGAACGGAAAAGACGTGTCGAGGATCAATGTATAGTGTCACACGTCGTGGCGTGAAAAGGTGTGGATTCAAGGGAGTTTTGCCGTTTTATAGTAAATTATAACTAATAAAGGTTGGTTCAGTGGGGGGTTGAGTTACCTTGACTGGTGCGCATGCATTGGCAGATGTGCCGTAAGGTCTTTAAATCATCGTTCACTCGCGTCTGTACTCCTTACAAATACGTCATGTAAATCCGTACACACATATACACGTATTCGTATAAAAAGTACTCGCGTCTCTGTTTGTTGGTGGTGTAAGCAATGCCGTTGTTTCATATCGGCTGGAAAACGATGTCGCAATCCTTACTCGTATCGAGCTGCGACGATCGCCCCACGCCAAGTCATCCGAGAGAATCCAATGTCACGAGAGTCAGAGAGAGAGAGAGAGAGCGAGAGAGAGAGCGAGAGAGTGAGAGAGAGCGAGAGAGAGAGAGAGAGAGAGAGAGAGAGAGAGAGAGAGAGAGAGAGAGAGAGAGAGAGAGAGCGAGAGAGAGGGGGAGCGAAAGAGACAGCGCGAGTAAATGAGTGTCAGTAATCGAATCCACGAGACCCCCTTTATTTCGGGCGCGACGAACTTCGCTCATCCATCTCGGAGTGTCAATGTCATAAGCGTGATTTACCAATCCCAACAAACCGATCGAAATTGAAAGTTGCATTATGCCTCGTTCAATACTGACAATCGTCATTGTGAAATTTGAGTGATTTTTCGTTGCACAAAAAATAAGACAAATTTTATTGGTATTGAAAATGAATTATGGTTTTCGTCAATTGCAAGTCTCGATTAAACGTTCCAATCGTTTGAGGAAACTGCACGATTGATCGTTGGTGGATTCTAATTTCCGAAATCAATGGCGCAATGACTGGATGGACTGTCGGGCAAAAAGTTCATCCAAATTGCGTGATTCGTCGATTTACAAGTCTAGATCGTGTCATATATGTTTAGACTTACAAATACCTAATTTAATAATAAATTAACACTTAGAAATGTGAATTTTACATTTTAAATAATAATTGAAGTAAAATTCGTCAATATTGGCGTGTACTTGACTGAGGTTTTGTCAGTGACTGTACATCTGTTTCAACTGTCCAACTAAAAAAATTCTCAATTTTTAAGGGGAGAAAGAATTTCGAGAATTTTCAAAAACCCGATTTTTTTTACATATTTCGAAACTATAATATATTGAGAAGATACTGTTAAAAGGAAAAATCGAAATATGAAATATTTACGGAGCTATGGCTCATAGAAAGCTATCGCTCTAGAAAAAAATCCAGAACTTGAAGATGTTACTCCGTTACTTGGTGAAGAGATGAAGCAGCATCACTTACCAATTTACAAAGATTTGTCGAGGGAAGATTTACTCGAAAGATGCTTGGGTGGCCATACCCAAAACGCGAACGAGAGTTTCATCGCAACAGTTTGGCGATTAGCTCCAAAACACCTCCATTCTGGGCTCACATCGTTGAAATCACAGCCTATATTGCTGCTGGGGTGTTTAATCAAGGCTATTCCTCCATTCTAAGAATTATGAATCCGTTGGACATAATTGTTGGGACGTACGCCAGAGTTTTCGCCGAAAACTCCGACGAGGCACGGATAGAGAGGCAGAACCGGATGAGCTTTTCCTCGACAAAAGCAGCTCGTACAGCTCGAAAACAGCAGCAAATGGAAGAAAATCAGCTTTTCGAGGAAGTTGAAGGGTTAGTGTATGGGCCTGGAATCGCTGATTGATCGGTAAGTCACTAAAATGTATAGTTTTATCGTATTGAAAGTTTAAACGCGATTATCTCAAAACTGCATTTTCAAAAACTGATCACACTGTAGCTCAAAAAGTTATTGATCGATCTCGCTGAAATTATGAGAGGTTTCTGTCTATGATATTACCGAAAGGATAAACCTAAAGTTTAAAGGATATCGCGTAGATAAATAATTTTTTTGGGGTAGAAACTGTCGAAAAATGGTCGAAAAATTGAACTTTTGGTTAAAAAGCCTGCATAATTTCCAATTTTATACTTTTTTCTAATTTTATAGGTTTATCCTTCCCGTACATGTATCAGTAATCGAAAAATATTTTTCTTTTCTGTTTCCGATGAACAGTAAAAATGTGAAAAATGGAGCATTTTTTTATGGCAGAGGAAAGACGCCTGGGGGAAAAGGCTATAACGTCACCATTTTCTTTGACAAAAAAAATATTTTTGAGCTCTTTAAACCTATAATAAAATCCCATTAAAATTAAAAAATGTTTCGATTATTTCGCCACCCTTAAAAAAATTCACAAAATGGCTCATTTTCGGGCGTCTAAAGGGTTTTCTCCCCTTAAATTTAATTAATTCGTTCAGATCGTCTTATTATTATCAAGAATTACCCAAAAAATCAATATGTATTGAGTTTTCCAATGATAGCTGACTAATTCATCCTTAAAAAAGGCGATACTCCTCATTACTTTTATTAATTTCTCGACAATTACTCAGTCGATTTATTTGAATCTTCCAATTAGCATAATCAATCGCTTGAACTTAAATCTTGATGATATAATATTTTCAGAATTTACGGCGATTTAGTTCCATTCGTTTTGCAACCATTAAGCGTGTTAAATTCATATGTTTATAACTACTAAATTATTTAGTGAAAAATTCTAAAATAATTCATGTACTATTCTATCAAGAACTATTATTCCTCAAATTTTCAAGAATTTTGGCGATTTTTAAATATTCGTCCAGTAATACCTTAATTTGATACTCAATTTTTCTCCCGAATAGACGTTTCCGTCGATCGCGACTTGTGAATTATAGTGACACAATTTCAGAGGAAGAGCAAGCAATGATGTTCTCATGCTGAATAGATTTTATGGATCTTCGATTGAACCGTTTTAAAAAATGCTATAAATATTATTTGGACTAAAGTACAAAGTTTTACTAACAAGTTGTGAGTAAGTACAATCTCCTTGTATCTTTTTCTTATCCGATAAAGCCGATAACCGTAATAGCCAAAAGTATTCATTAGGAAACTTACATTTTTATATCTATAGCCTCTAAGCAGCAAAAAAGACACAAGGAGTCAATTCAGGCGAATAAGGAGGCTGAGAAGCCTCAGGAATGGTTTTACTGGCCAAAAACTCGTTTATTGAAATTGCTGTTTTTCTCATCCCCAATTCATTGGTCAAAATCTGATAAACGGTGGTGTGAGTCAAATTCAACCCTTCTCCGATCATTCTGACTGTCAACCGACGATGTGAACGTCTCTATTCCTTCTGAAAATGCCTTAAACCACCAAAAAAATCCTGGGCCCTTGACAAAACACTGTCTGCGTAGGGCTGCTGAAGTTTTGCGAAAGTATCCCTTGCACTGTGCCCAAGTCTGAAGCAAAACCTGATAGCACACCGTTGTTCAAAAGTGATTTCATTTATTTTTAGAACGCACTAGAAAAAACTGTTTCACGAAAAAAATCGCTATGGACAACCAAATGACTCTAGCGAGTTCAAACTCGTACTGAAGGTGTATCCCATATTCACCTGCCGCCCCTTCAAGTCCTGCGTCCCAACTGTTGCCAGATCGAACACTACGTTGCCAGTCTCATTACTTAATTTACACCTCGTAACTCTGTGTGAATTTAAAGTTAATCGGATCACCAGTATTTGAGATACGTCATTGACCGCATCGAAACCCTAGGTCTGAGAAAAACACAAAAGAAAAATCTACAGATATTACACAAAGTGCAACTATTTCATTCCATTGAAAATGTAATCAAAATTTTCGGGTGATAAAAAAGGTACATGCAAATAATATGAGTTGCTCTCTCTCTCTCTCTCTCTCTCTCTCTCTCTCTCTCTCTCTCTCTCTCTCTCTCTCTCTCGCTCTCTCTCTCTCTAACTCTCTCTCTCACTCTCTTCTCACATTCTCACTCTCCCACTCTCTCACTCACATTCTTACATTCCCACTTTCTCACTCTCTCCGTCCGTCCGTCCGTCCCTCCGTCCATCCATCCATACAAACCCCGACAAACCTCGACAAACCTCGGCAAACCCTGACAAACCTCGACAAACCTCGACAAACCCCGACAAACCCCGACAAACTTCGACAAACCTTGACAAACCCTGACAAACCCCGACAAATCCCGACAAACCTCGACAAACCCCGACAAACCTCGACAAACCTCGACAAACCCCGACAAACCTCGACAAACCTCGACAAACTTCGACAAACCCCGACAAACCCTGACAAACCCCGACAAACCCTGACCAAACCTCGACAAATCTTGACACACCCCGACAAACCTCGACAAACCTCGACAAACCCCGACAAAGCTCGCCAAACCCCGACAACGCTCGACAAAGCTCGACAAACCCCGACAACGGTCGACAAACCTCGACAAATTCTAACAAACCCTGACAAACCTCGACAAATCCCGATCAACCTCAACAAACCCCGACAAACCTCGACAAACCTCGACAAACCTCGACGAACCCCGACAAACCCACCAACATTGTAATGTGCACACCAAAATTGAAACTTACAACTTGTAACCACAAATGACCCTACATGTAATACAGTATATTTCAACAAATTACAGGCATTTGGCATGTCGCAGCTCCCCCCACCCTGCTACAACACAGCGGCAGTGGAGTGGGAGTAGCGTTAGTTTCGTGTGACATCTCGCTAAATCTGACCCCCGACATACATCTTTACCATTTCAATGCTAAAAAAAACCACTTAAATTCACATATTCAGACACATATTCTGTATAAACTTCAAGATCCACTTAATACCTTTGGTGATTTTTCATGTCTTCGCGTATCCGAAATACAAATATGGAAGTAATTTTTTTTTCTTTCAATGGAAATCTAGTCAAAAATTCTTTTTCGTACCTTCGATCTGCGATTTCTGAACCATATAGTAGTAATCCTTTCGCATCTATAGCAGTATCCTCCACTTCTTTTTGGGCTGCTCGACGATGTCGTCGCGCTTCTTTAGTTGCCTCCTGTGGATGGCGGTCATCCATTCTTATGGCCCGTGAATCGATATCTTGCCGTTTTGCATATGCATTTGGCTGAATTATTGGGCCCATCACGTGTATCATTAGTAGTGCGCTTTTGAAACCGTATTTGAATATACTCACAGTCAAGTGAGATGACATTCAAAGTGTATTGCAAAGGACAGGTTGTCATGACAATTGCGCAGCAGGTCATCCTGCCTTTTTCTAATAAAATCGTCATTAAAATTTGTGGAAAATATTTGTCACAATCGAAGCTTCAGATGTATAAGAAAGGCTATAAGAAACTATCATAAACTCAAAATGGATATATTTCAATTTCAAGGTCACCCACATCCTCTAAGAGCTCTCCATTAGCTGCCTCAACAGTTTTTCCTATCATGTCTCTCCATATCGTTTATCCGAAAGAGATTAAGTGCTAGCAATCTTCCTCGCGTTCTACGAAGGGACTTCTCATACTCTGAGTCACGAGGACGCAGGTTGATAATTGTTCAAATATCTAATACGAGCTGAAGCGGGCTTCGGCGTCTCTAACATAAAAATGTATTACCCGTTCCGAAACACACTAGACGCACTTTTCTATAGCTGACAATCTCAGTACAATGAAAGTTTCCTTAGAACTACAGCAATATCTGAGCTCTATAGAATTATACTAGCCATGACCTCGCTCACTTTTCACTCAGTCAGAATATCGTAGCCTCTTGTAGAATGGGCTCGAAACTTTCAAGACCACCGCGTGTCCCGATTATGTGTACGTGAAATATGACGAATTACGTAATACCAATCGGTTCAATGTAACTATAGCCATTTGCACTTGATTCAAGCAACACTTGTGACAGTAAATTTGCACGCGCTCTTTGAGAGGCCCTGACTTTATAACCAGTCGATATTACAAATGCAAAAAAGATCCTGAAGTAGAAACTTTGTATAGGATCCAGGCTAGAATCCCGAACCTCTAGAACAAGATCTAGTTCGATTTCGAACCGGATCCCAGGGTTGGATGTAAAAATCACCAGGAGATACCGATCCGTATCAGCTGGAGAGGCTGCATGTTTTCTGAAATTATTTATTCAAGGATCTGGAAAAGATTAGGTAAAAATTGGTGCTATAGTATAACTGTCAAAACTTATATATTTTAATAACAAAATTTCGAACGAAATTCTTTACATTTAAGAGAATTTTTCAAAAAAAAGAATATATAAACCTTGAAGAACTGTTATTTCCTGGAGAAAAATGACATAGGTTATTTATTCTAAGTAATTATATTTAAATTAATTCGAGAGCGTTCGAACTAAGAAAATAAGTATTTAATTTGCTAAGAAAAATGTATTTAATGAGTCTGGATTCCGATGAAGATACCCCTTCTAGGGAATCCGTATCATATCCATATCGGGCTCCGATCGAAACTCAGGTATCCCGAAGAAATTTCTGCTTGGGGCGTTAGAGGGTAGATTCGGATGCGTGCAGATAGCGGGATCCTTTCACCAAGATGCTTTGTATAGAAAGCATTAATTGTCGTCGGAACATGGTCACAGAAGAACCGCTATTGTCCGAAAAACACGTCGAAAAAAGATTGACTTGGGCGAAAGAAAGTTTGCATCGCGATTGGGACAACGTAATTTTTTTTTTGGACGAAGCTTCTTTTTGGTCACGTTCAATTAATCATACCTGGTCTACCCACACGAACCCGTGTAGAAATTTCGATAGGGCCCGATTCAGGACACTTTCAGGCAGGCTGACTGCCCTGGTAGGGCACTTATGAAGGAACCTGATAGCGCCCTGTTAGAAAGTGTAATATTCTGTCACACATGGACCTTATCTGGTTGATTGGTCAGGCGGTTATCAAGTTGCGTGGCCAGGTGTTCACAATACTGCCTGATCAGGCCAGGTCAGAATGTTTTCGTCAATGTATTGTTTGTTAAGGGAAGTTACAAAGAAGGTTATAATTCAATTATAACCTTAATTAAAAATAATGTTCCATTTATGTTTTATGTTGAAGTGTCTTTGTTCCAAACCGCGCCGTTTCCTCCCATTCCTTGGCATCATTAATTACTTTTTCCACGGCTTGCTCAAAATGTTTTAATGCAAAATAGAGGAAAATATACGCTCGTTCAATACAAACACCTCGTAAATTATTAGTTCGTGTTTTTCGGACATGAACTTGGTGAAAAACAATTTTTTTAGATTAATTTAGGCATTAATAACGTATTAAACGTCCATATATATGTTTGGGTTATACATACCTTATTCGCATGAGGATGACACATTTTGTACTGTGTTTTGAGATTTCGAAATACAGCGGAATTTTCGAACACGCATCTGAACTTCAAACATAATATGCTGCTGGATAAAAATGTTACAATAGGATATAGGAGGTTATGTGCGTTGATGAAATGCTGAATCATTATAAGAAAAGCTCCAATAGGGCCTTATTAAGGGGTTACGTGGGTTTGAAATTTAAAAAAAATCTTTTTTTAAAATTTTATTATCTAATAGTACAATATGTCTAGAGTATTCTCCCAATGTTTTAAGTCAATCGGAGTAAAAGTCTAGGAGAGAGAGCCTTTGGGAATTCCCCCCGTTGGGAAATACCGGCCGGGAGCGACGCAGGTATACGCATTTTTCTCAAAACACTATTTTTGAAGTCGGTGGACACGATTTCTCAAAAACTAATGCACCGATCTTATTAATATTTTGCACACCTCTTCAAAGTAGCATTGACTAGTGATTTAACGTAGGTTTTTTTTTCTTTCGATTACAAGTAATTTTACAAGGCTATACGTCGTGTAAATTGTACCAAAAATTGAACTATTTTGCATACAACTCTGCCAAAAATTCAAACTTCAATTTTTTTTTTAAATTCATCCTTCAATCACGAGCTATACTTATATACTAACAGAAAAAATTTGGTTTTTAAATTTAAGATAAAGCTTATCATGAGTTATCCTGGCCACCACTAGGACACTTTTTTTTGAGGGGTCTCCGGAAACAGGCCCCCCCGGCTGAATTTCCCCAATCTTTGGATGAAATTTTTTTTAAATACTGTTGAAATGTTGCTCTTTTATGTGCTTAATATTTTGAATAAAGGGATTTATATATTATATTCAAAAAAAAATAGAGAAAATATGCTTTTTTTGGCTTCGAAACCCACGTAACCCTTGAAGTACAAAGGAAAACTCGGTCATAACTATCGAAGGAGCCTTTCATTCTAGACGTTTATGATAAGTTGTAACGAAACGTATAGCAATATTTAGCATCTTAACAATATATTTACCAAAACATTATTTATTTTATTAATGACAATTACTACTATCACGAATTTCTTTATTAAAGTTAAGCAAAATAATCATCAATGGATCTCCATCACCAAAAGGTTTATCCGAAGCCCAACAATAAAATTAATCTTGATGTTCATCTGGTTCCATAATGACTATATTCACGTTTTTGGTTTGCATATGAACATAGCCTAGTTTTAGAATTTCCTAGTTTCCTCATAGCTGTGAGAGAAAAAGGAAATTTCGGAATTACGTCGATAGGGTCGTGTATTTTGAGATTTCTCGTACAAATCTTTACTCTTATTGTAACTTTACGCAAGATAAGAATGATTCCAACTGTGATACCTGTTTCCCGTAGGGTATTAAAAGGGATAAAATTCTCTTATCCCCCCGAAATATTGGCTGCTTGTTCGGCTCGTGGTCCTTTCGGGTATGGGTACTAGAGTGCGTAAAATCGATATAAATAGAATTCCGCGATTTCCATGCCCGAAAGAGCAACACGTCAAGATACCGTGACGATAGAAGTCGAAACGAAACTTATTTGGGTTTGCGTTACTGGGGTGGAAAAAGGTGCCTATCGGCGACCGAAAGTAAAGTAAACAAGAAACTCAATTACTGGGAGTGCTACAGACTCGTGCGATTCGAATTTTCCATGTCAAATCAATACCTAGGTTCTAGTCACGAGAATGAAATGAAGGCGTTGGATCTTTATCTAAAAACGCGTATTACCGCGACTCTTCAGTTTTTATGACACCAGACATCTTTATCTACGATGTATATCACTGCTGCGTAACCTCGTTCTTAAAATGAATGAACTTGGAACACCTGCATGTTAACGGATTTCATTGTTCTCATCGATGAATATCTGCTGAGTATTGGCATTGACCTACAAGAATTTCGCACGCGACGAGACAAATTTGAAATTAGGTTATTATTTTAGCGCACTTTTAATCTTTGGCTTATTGCCAAACAAGCGAATGAGAGTCGTTTTTTATTTGTTTTTAAGGGGCTACATCTAAGTAGACAGCGACAAAAATAGGTGAATTTTTGGAATTATTATCTTAACCCTCAATCCGTGAACCTGGGTCGTTTTCGTCCTGCCCAAATCATTTTCTTCGCAGGTTGCTATTTAATTTAAAAAATATTAAAAATATGAAAAAAACCCTATTTTCCTTGAGAAGTACGGCCTAGAGATTAACCATGATTTTTTTCAGATTTTTTCATTGACTATTGTTGGTTTGATAGTGACCCAGGTTCACGGGATTAAGGTGACTCAAATATCTTCACGGATTGAGGGTTAAAATACATTTGTCCGATTTCATCCAAGTTTGTTTTATTCGAAAGTATAAATATCGTGGTATATCGGCCATTTTTTTTTCTAAATATATATTGACTGGACGCGCTGTTATTGTGGCCGGCGTCAAACATATCCCTCGTTAGCACCCCGAGCAGAAATTTGTTCAGGGTGAAATCCGGACCGGATCAGGCTGCCACAATAGCAAATCCGGGCCGGATCAGGCAAATTTAGTCCGGCCCTGATCAGGGATGTAACGCTTTTGCAAATTCAGGTCCGGATCAGGCACCTTATCAGGCTCTGATCAGGCGCTTTATCAGGCCCGGATCAGGCACCTTATTACCAGGCTCGGATTAGGCACTATATCTGGCTCGGATCAAGCAACTTATCTGGCCCGGATCAGGTGCCTCATCCAGCCTGAGACATGCGTGTCATCTGGCTCAATCATTTGATTAATTTTTTGTTTAAAAATAGATCAACATTTATTAAATTATTATCGCAGTTACACGTTATCAAGTTTACTAATGTTATTAAAAATATGAAACATATGAAAACATTTTTTTTAAGTTTAAGTTTTTATTTTACTTGACTTGATCGTTTAGTTTTTGTTCCGGTTTTGGCGATGACCGTCCCAATCTTTCCGGCCCAATCTGTCCGGCGCAAATCATGCGTGCCTGATCAGGGCGCCTTATTGATACCTGATAAGGCTTCTATCCGGGGCAAATCAGGCGTGCCTGATCAGGGCGCCTTATTGATCCCTGCTCAGGCCCCTGTCTGGCGCAAATCAGGCGTGCCTGATCAGGGCGCCTTATTGATCCCTGCTCAGGCCCCTGTCCGGCGCAAGTCATGCGTGCCTGATCAGGGCGCCTTATTGATACCTGATAAGGCTTCTATCCGGGGCAAATCAGGCGTGCCTGATCAGGGCGCCTTATTGATCCCTGCTCAGGCCCCTGTCTGGCGCGAATCAGGCGTGCCTGATCAGGGCGCCTTATTGATCCCTGCTCAGGCCCCTGTCTGGCTCAAATCAGGCGTACCTGATCAGGACGCCTTATTGATCCCTGATCCGGCCCTGATGGATCCTCAGGCAGCCTGATTAGATTTCTGCTCGGGACGGTCTGCGGTCCTCATGATTGCATGCAGTCGGTTGATCTGATACAGAAAATTTTGAAAAGATTCTTAAAATGTAATGTACAAAGCCATTCACATCGTAGGACCTTACTGCAGCTTGATCAGGCTGCCTTTTTACTACTATATCAGGCAATACTAATATGGCCCTACTACGGCTTGGTCTAATAAGG
Organism: Ophion ventricosus; assembly: GCA_963932345.1. NCBI lineage: Eukaryota > Metazoa > Arthropoda > Insecta > Hymenoptera > Ichneumonidae > Ophion > Ophion ventricosus. The sequence continues at coordinate 29,739,490 of OZ010713.1, read as the reverse complement.
CCCTATTGGGGCTTGCCCCAAAACTGCCTCAAGATTCCATCAACGCACATAACCTCCTATATCCTACGTGGAAATTTTTATTCAGCAGCATATTATCTTTGAAGTTTTTACGCTTTTGAAAGGTGTTATGGACTGTGACGAAAGAATCGTGATGCAACTCGGATGCGTGTTAGAAGATTCCACTGTACTTTGTAATCTCATAACACAGTACAAAACGTGTCATCGTCGTGCGAACGAGGTATATATAGCCTAAATGTTTAGGTTATACATACCTTGTTTGCGTTTATATATAAACTCAATTATATGTTATATATGGGTTTGGGTTTATAGGTGGGTTTTTAGGTTATACACACCTTGTTTGGTTTTATATATGACTTTATATATAAACTCAATTATAGTTTATATATGGGTTTGGGTTTGGGTTTATATATTTATATAATATATGGAGGTTGAATACGTTACTAATGCCTAAATTCTTTTAAAAAATTGTTTTTCACTAAGTTCATGTCCGATAAATACGAACTAATAATTAACGAGGTGTTTGAATTTAACGAGTTTATATTTTCCTTTATTTTCCATCAAAAAATTATGAGAAAACCGTGGGAAAAGTAATTAATAGTACCAAGGATTGGGAGGGAAACCACGCGATTTTGAACAAAAAATGTCAACATAAAACATGAATGGAACATTATTTATAATGATCTCTATACTATTTTCAATTAATCTAATTATAACGTTTCGTGCAACTTTCCTTAATAAAAAATATATTCACAAATACATTTTAGGCCTTGTATACATATATTGTAAAGTGTGTATGTGTACGAGGATGCATGTGTACTGGCTACATACGGCAGTCTTATAATGACCTGATCAGGCAGCATTATAACCGCCTGGTCAGGCAACCTGATAAGCGTCCTGAATCGGAGCCTATTGAAATTTCTACGTGGGAATATAGAGTTTTCTACAAATTTTTAACAAAACGAAAAATACCGTAGTACAATTCGACAATACTTGTATTCGACGGCGACTTGTCTTCCAAGTAATAGTAACTTTTATTAAATCTTTTACCGATATATTGTAGATTCAATAAATTAAAAACAGTTTGAATGATTGCCTCTAAGATTATTATTTTAGAGTGTATAGGCAAAGGTGTGTATAAAAAATTGAGTTCGGACTTTGATCGGGCCCATCTTAATGTTCCCTAACTTTATTGAGGCCCTAGTCTGAAACTCTCACATGGGCCATCAGCGGTTGGTCACACTTTGCTACCGAGGGCCATTGAAGGTAAAATAACCAGGGCCTTTAAAATTACCTCAACGGTGCCTCATAAAAATTATTGCAGCCAAATGCATACATGCGTGTGTATACACTGTGAAAAAGAAATGTGTTATTTCAATACATTTGAGGCTTAGAATTTTGTCGCATATTTTGACACGTTTGATCCTGCGTTCTTTCAATGAACTAACTGCATGTGTATTGGTTCGAGGCATCGCAGCTCGTCTACTAAACGCATAGTTTAATTATTATATTTAATCAATCTCGATAATTATTATGCCACGAATTCTTAAGTTAAGCAATTTATATTGATGTGCCCCTATAATAGCAAAGTCTAGTAGTATTGGGGAAATCGCTACTAGGTAATCTATAACTACCCCTTAAAGGCTTGGTCTCCATACTAAGACCATAGTTTTAGTCAACCTACCTACCCTACCATTCCCTAACAGGGGCCCGGTCCGGCTATTTTTTTGACAAGGGGGGAAATTGTCAGGGGATGCCCTGTCAATTTTCCGCACGGGTATGGGTCTATAATTTAATCCGTCGGTAATAGGAATATTTAAATGACTATAACCACCGTTCAGAAAACCATTCATTACGTCCTGAATACGGCAATGCTCCAGTGTCCCCCTAAAGAACAGGTTGCAATATCCATTAGGGGCCATTCATAAGACACGTGACGCAAGAAATATATATATAGATATAGAAATATATATAATATTTGCGTCACCTGTTTTATGAATGGCCCCTTAATAGGGACTTAGAAAAATTGATTTATCCGAACCCATAAACACTTGCATTCGTTACCCTTTATTTCACGATCAAACATGCAGTATTCCAATATTTTTTTGATCGTTATCGAAAAATGCGCATGAATATTAATCGCGCAGACTTTAATGATAAACATTTACTTGTCGGGTGCTGTAATTTGCATTCGTTGAAAACAAATTTTGTTTTGATGATGTAATAATAAGGCATCAATCTGTAAAAACAATAACGTAACATCATTCATCGCTGAATATGTTGAAAAGAGTCAATAGTATTATTTGCGATCCAACGGTAATGCGGGTTTAAGCCGGCCTGCAATAACTGAATGAGTTATTTTAATGAGCAATTAAAACATCAACGATAAGCAATTGATTAAGGAATCGGAAATTAATTAGCGACTGATAAATGAATTACGCAATCATTCATTATCTCACATACTTCCGTTAGTTTCATTGCTACCGATTGCTCTTACATCATAATCGTTTATTTAACCGGATCAATGCTCGTTAACATGCTCTGCAATTCATAAAAATAAGTGGTAAACGCGAATGTAGTAGCGTCTGATCTTGGTCACGTGACTGGGTTGTAAGTGAAGCAAGATTTTAAATGATGAAAAATTCTGTATCTTATTCGTCGTGTACTTCACGTTGCATCTACATAATCATCCATAGGAATCTAGAAAGTAACTTGCACTATCCTAATACATTGGCTTGCTCAAAGAATAGTACCACTCTAGTGCCCGAAAAAATATCCTAATTTTGACTATTTTTTCTGGGCATATACTGAATTAAGTATGTTTAAGGGGGCACACCCGAGTAGACGGCTGAAAGAGGTGAATTTTCGGTATTATTATCGCAAAATCTATTTGTCCGATTTCATCTAATTTTGTTTTATTCGAAAGTATAAATATTGAGGTTTATTGACAATTTTTTTTTTATAAATATATACTGACTGGGAGCGCTGTTATTGTGGCTCGCGTACAACATGTTCGTCGCTGCACTGCAAAAAAAAAGATTTAATTTAAATAGGATATATTTAAATCAAAAAGGTTTTTTATTCTTGTCTCACAGCCTTCTACAACCCTATTTGTTCTAAATTTTTTTTTTATTTGTTCAAGTTATTCTTTTTTAATATTAAATATAATCAGATTTAATAAATAAAGATAAAACACGATGTATCGCATGAATACGAGAAAGGAATATAGGTTCATGACATAAAAGTGACAAGGCTGTTATTTGATTTTTTTAATTTATTTTTTTTATTGTTTAACATTGTTTTTATTTACGGAAAATTGCGAGGAAAAAAATGGTGTCTCATGGTGGCCAGGATTGCGGCCGCAAATTTTATATGAAACAAAAATTTCAAAATGATTATTAATCTGTAGGAAAGCCGCTATGTTCCTATGGAAGTTTTTTTCTAGTGAAATTTGAAAAAATAGCGGCGGTTTTAACAAAAACTATCAAATTTAGCCTTTTTTCGACAGTTTTTCGTAAAAAAATAGGAAGATTAAAAAAAAGCTTGCATAGCAACATAAGGAATGACGTGAAGAATGTTCTGTTAAAATTTCAAACGGATAGCTTGAAAACTCTTCCTTTGAGAGTGGCCACCGTTTTGAAAAACAGCATTTCGAGAAAAACGCGTTTAAAGTTCAGAGTACGGGTCTCACGCTCCAATCAGTTTTTCTAGGAAAGGTTGTAGCGACCGAAATAATTCGAATTTCGATCTAAAAATTAGAAAGAACGTTTATAACCGTGTATACTATCGGATAATGCAAAAAAATCGATTTTTTTTAAACTTTACACTGTGATGATCCCTCAATGTTTTCATATTCAAATCGTGATATAAAATCTTGAGCAACCGTTCAGATGATATCCCACAAGCCTTAGAAATATCCGTAACAGTCAATCGACGATCATCCATTACCGTTCGATACACTAAATCGACCATTTCGTCTGTTGTATTCGGGCGCCTGGAACATTCCTCGTTTAAAATGCTCGTACGACCACTCTTGTACTCGGCCACCCAACATTCGAGCACTGTAAATGAAGGGGAAGCTTCACCGTATACAGACCCTAACTCATCTTTTATTTCCCGAGTCTTTTTTCCTTTCAAATGACGGAACTTTATCACTGCGCGATGCTCGGTTTTCTCCATTGTTGACGAACATCGTCAGCTGACAACTTTGAAAGAGTACCATATACAAAGTAATGATCAGATGACATGAAATTTTTACGGTGTATATAATACATCAAAGCCATCTATCGCGCGGCGAAAACTTTTTTTTCCTACTATCACTTTTTGTTGATAAGCCTCGAAACTTTTCAAATGACCCTCGTACATTATGATCCAAGAATCTTGTCGAAATTTTTGTTACAGATCAACCGACTGGATGCAATCGTGGGGACTGCAGACCGTGCAAGCGAGGGACATGTTTTACTCCGGCGACAATAACAGCGCCCCCAGTCAATATATATTTATAACTATCTTTTGCCTGCGACTTTGTCCGCGTGGAGCTCTAAATAAATAGAAATAGAGATAGAAAACGCAAAAGGAATAAGTCGAAATAAGAGAGCTGGTCATCGCCCTCGGAATTTCTATACAAACTTTCATACCCTATTTTACCCCTTTAGGGGATGGTTTTCCAAAAACGCTCCAACACATCATTCTTAATTTCCAAACAACTAATTTAATTATACTTAATTTCCAATTTCGAAACATCCGGATATATGTATTTATTTATTTTTAACCTAAAGGCTAAATACCGATTTTTATGCATTTAACTTTAAAAATGACGGATTTTTATACAAACTTTGATCCACTATTTTATCCCTTTAGGGTACGAATTTCATAAAATCCCCTCTTAGTGGGTGTTTACGTCACAAAAGCAACCTACTCTCCAAATTTATCTTTAGAATCAGACTCTTTTATATGTATACTTGGATTAAATAGAACAAATAGTTTTTGAGATAATAATTCCCTAAATTCACCTATTTTTTCTGCCGTCTACTTGGATGTACCCCCTTAAATATCTGTTTCAAAAGACCTTTATTGTGAATACTTTGAGGCGCATACACCTTTTATCAACATTTTTCTTTACTTTAGTATTCTTTTTAAATCACCATATCTAGGAACGCATGGATTATCCGTTTGTGTGAAAACCGCTTTTCACGTATTTTTTTACATATAAATAAAACTTTATGTGTAAACGTGCACCATTTCTACAAAAGAAAGAAGTGTATTTTTTAAATTTCTATACGTACTTGCCGAGCTAATCTTATATTGAAATTTAACTTGTTTGGTTTTTGTCAGATAAAAAATTGGAGCAATCTTTCTGATATTTCCAGACTTCATCATTTTTTATGCTCGTAGATTATCATTAATGAAAAAAAATGCTTTCTAACGGTGAATAGAATTAGAACAGATGTATTATTCAGATGACAGATAACAGATAACAGATGTATTTCATCCTTATCAATTATAAATATCTTTGATGGGGAAAAAAAGCAAAGCAGCTTTACATACTTCTTGAAGTCAGCCTCCACTTTTCAGGAAATTTCAATGTTCTGATCGAGTATCCACTACGTGAAAGTGGACTTGCTCGCAATATATTCCGCCCAGAACATTCTAATTTCCAAACATAGAGTGTGAGCTGTGAAAAACAATTTTGTAATCTTTCCGGTCTGCTCCATGAAAAGGCTCGGTCAAGTAAATCAGATGAGGTAAGCCTGGCCAGGGCCCGACACAGAGTAGGAAATGCCCGATCACATTTCTACACGGGATGCGCGGTCTCCCTAACATATTCCTATAGAGATTTGGTTTCTGGGACTCCCCAACTAATTTGTGCAAAGGATCACAAAAGAATATTTTCTTTTCTTGGAAGATCCAGCCAGTTCCGGTTGAGAATTTCAAATACAAAAATTCTCAAACGACGTAAATCGGGAAATAAGGTGGATTTCACTTGAATTCCAATGTGGGCGTCCTTATGAAATCCCTTTTGTCTAACCCCAGTCGGGTTAGACAAAAAAAGACTGAAATTGCAGAAAATGCCATAAGCAATTTTATTGCACTATATTTTAGGGGGGGTCACTGGTAGTCTAAATTAAAAAATGGCGATCCGATTCCGTCGTTGCGTTAGCTGCCATTTTGAATTTAAGGGGAAATTGTTTTTGCTCAATAACTCGGTTATTTTCAACTTTTCGAAAGAAACTATAGAAACTAAAGATGTTGTAAATTCAATTCTCTATAACTTTGGTTCTTATAATTTTTACCATACGAACGATATTTTTCGAGGTAAACGTAAAAAAGCGGCATAGTACAATTATCGCATTATCTTGTTTATTATTAACTTTAGGAACATAATGAACATAAATAAAGTTGTATACAATGAAATTCTCAACATTTTTGGTCAATATGATTTTTTTCTTAGATCCAATATTTAAGATCCTACGTTTGCAGCAAAGGCATACAGAAGCCTTTTTGGGTCAAAGGGACGCCGCAGGCACTCTTGTTCGTCGCTCACCTGCCCGTTGAGTGCCGTTAGGCTTTGCATAGGCGTAGGACCTTAAATATTGGATCTAGGTAAAGAATCATGAAAACCAAAATTGTTGAGAATTTCATTATCTACAACTTTGTTTATGTTCATCATTGTCCTAAATTTAATAATAAATGAGATAATGCGATAAATGTACGCGGCCGCTCTTTTTACGTTTATCTAAAAAAATATCAATCGTATGGTTAAAGTTGTAAGAATCAAAGCTGCAGAAAATCGAATGTACAATAACTTTAGTCCTTATAATTTTTTTCGAAAAGTTGTAAATAGACGAGTTATTGAGCAAAAACGATACCCCCTTAAATCAAAAACGGTGGCTAACACAAAAGTGGAATCGGGTCGCCATTGTGAATTTAGACTACCAGTGACCCCCCTTAAAGGTTAGAGCAATGAAATTGCTTATGGGACTTTTTGCAATTTCAAATGTCTAACCCGGCTGGGCTAATAGGGATTTGGTAGGATCGGGGGACTCCGTGATAAATTTCTCCACGGGATGCCGAGATGTATCGATATAAAACACTGTTGAAAAAAAAAAAACTTGTCCTTGCTTGAATTGGAGCTTCCACATTTATCGATGCTTTTCAATGAAAGCAAAATATGAAACCTTTATAAATAAGAAATATAAAAGATATTCTGAATCCCCTGTGTGTAATTATGTGTATTATGTAGTACGTAAGAAGAATGTGAAGAATACGAGTCGAGGCGAGCCCGCATGAGGGTGGCTTCACCTATATACCTTGACCCACCGTAGTAGGTCACAGATGTCAGATAAAACACGTCATGCACCGCTCGATTGTCCTTTAAAAAAAAGGTCCCAACTGTGCTGATAAAAAAGCAATTAAATTCATAATTGACTATTTGAAAAACTTTTTCGTCAAGGCATGGTTGTTGCCTTGCCGTGCGTTTACGAAATATGCGCGGACGCGTAATGACTCTTATTGCTCTTCGAGGGAGGGGGTGGGTACGCGGGCAAGTATCGAAATGGAAACGTTATTCTTGGGTTTCGATCAGATTCAATAGTTGACAGTGAAAGTCGGAAAGTTGCGCGGCACCTTTTTTTATTTCTATTGAATCGACTTCATTCGGCACCACAAATTTTTCCTAATGATATTCCATCCCACGGCAATATGATTTTATTGGCGGAAATAAAAGCAATATATAAACTTATCAAACTGCTGGATACAAAAATGGAATGATTGAAAACCATTACTCATATTTACGATCGCGCAGGTATGATGTGTACGAATCTCTTTTTTTACCTTTTTGTTGCACAATTGACGAGGGGCCGATAATTGTAATTTGCGAGCGTAAATCTTGGAATACATAATGTGCGGCAGGAACAAAAATCGTATTCGAATGGAAGAAAGGTGAGAGAAAAGGTGATGAAGACGTCGAAAAGTCATAATGGAATTATTTCACTCTTTTTTCTTCACGCGAATGAAAAAATTCATATCTTCTTGTATGAGTATCTGAATTTTCCATATTCGAAGAAAAAGGTAATCGGGCATCTCCGTAAAACTATACTTACAACGCCCAATGTCCGTATTTTTAAGCAGAAATATTTATCAAACTGTAATAATTAGTTAATATATTTTCATTAAAGTCCGGATAAAGTTAAGAACATTTCGTTGAAGGGGATAAACAAAATAGCGGCAAAATGTTATTGTTTTCGGTCGATATTCAATTGAGAAAACTGAATTAAACATACAAAGAGGATATTTCGGCAAATTTCCAAAAGGTTTTTTTAAAAGATGGATTTCAATGTTGATTGAATATTCTGCATCTCGAAACATTTAGTATGATTTCACTTAGACAACTGTTATATAATATATTTTTGAATCATAACTCAGTTGTATGAAGCCACGATCTATCGCTTGACAATCAATCGAATATTCATTTCGTCAAAGCAACAATAACGCACCGTCTGAAACCGCCCGGGTAGAATTTTCGATAGGATCCGATTCAGGACGCTTTCAGGTTGCCTGACGGCCCGTGTAGGGCACCATAAGGCAGCCCGATGGCACCCTGTTAGAAAGTGTAACGTTCTGTCACATATGGGCCTTATCCCGTGGCCTGATCAGGCCGTTTTCAGGTTGCCTGACCAGGCGTTTATATTGCTGCCTGATCAGGTCATTATAATACTGCCTTACGTAGCTAGTACACATACATGCTCGTACACATACACACTCTACAATATACGTTTAAAACGTATTTGTCAATATATTTTTTATTAAGGAAAGGTACAAAAAAGGTTATAATTAGATTAATCAAAAATAGTATAGAGATCATTATAAATAATGTTCCATCCATGTTTTATATTGAAGTGTTTTTGTTCCGAACTGCGTGGTTCCCCTCCCAATCGTTGGTATTATTAATTACTTTTCCGACGGCTCCCTCAAAAAATTTTAGATGGAAAATAGAGGAGAATATACGCTCGTTCAATTCAACCACCTCGTAAATTATTCGCTCGTGTTTTTCGGACATGAACTTAGTGAAAAACAATTTTTTAAAGGAATTTAGGCATTAATAACGTGTTGAGCGTGCTTATATATCTTCAGGTTATACAATACCTTGTTCGCACGACGATGACACATTTTGGACCGTGTCTTGAGATTTCGAAGTACAGCGTAAGATTCTAACACTCATCCGAGCTGCATCCTGACAAGAAATTTTGATCAGGCAGCCTGAACACTGATCAGGCTGCTATCATGCTGCGGTATCGAATGCCGTAGTGAGGCACGCCTGATCGGTGCCGGATGCCGACCGGATCGGTGAAACCGTAGTACTGGAGTAAGAAGGCTACTTTACAAGGCTACTGATCAGGGTGCCTTTTTACTTCCGTAAATCAGGCAATACGGATATGGCCCTACTAGTGCTTTACCTAATAAGGCCCTATTGGGGCTTGACTTACAACTGCATCAGCATTCCATCAACGCACATAACCTCTTATATCCTACGTCGAAATTTTCATTCAGCAGCATATTATCTGTGAAGTTTTGACGTTTTTGAAAGGTGTTGTGGACTGCGACGAAAAAACCGTTATGCAAGTCGGATGCGTGTTAGAAGATTTCGCTGTATTTCGAGATCTCAAAACACAGTACAAAATCTGTCATCGTCGTGTGAACAAAATATGTATAACCTAAAAATATATATGGACGTTTAATACGTTATTAATGCTTAAATTCCTAAAGAAAATTGTTTTTCACCAAGTTTATTTCAGAAAAATACGAACTAATCATTTACGAGGAGTTTGAATTGAACGAGCGTATATTTTCTTCTATTTTCCGTCAAAAGATTTTGAGCAAGCCGTGAGAAAAGTAATTGATAATGCCAAGAATTGGGAGGGAACCGGGCGGTTCGGAATAAAAAACACTTCAACATAAAACATAAATGGAACATTATTCATAATGATCTCTATACTATCTTTAATTAATCTGAATATAACCTTTTTTGTAACTTTCCGTAATAATAATTATATTGACAAATAGATTCTAGGCCTTGTATAAATATATTGTAGAGTGTGTATGTGTACGAGCATGATAACGGCCTGATCAGGCAGCCAGATAAGGCCCATATGTGACAGAACGTTACGCTTTGTATCATGGCGCTATCGGGCTCCCTTATAAGTGCCCTACCAGGGCAGTCAGGCAATCTGAATGCATGCCGAATCAGACCCCGTTAAAATTTCTACATGAAATAATGTTTTTTTCGTCTCGGTCCATGACACCTTTCAAAAGCGTCAAAAATTCAAAGATAATATATAAAAATTATGAAGCATGACTAAAATTATGAAGCATAACTGAAATTATAAAGCTGAATTAAAATTTCAACAGTTTAACGTAAATTCGGGTCCAAGTCGACATGATGCAGCCTCGACTCTCTTGCGTTCAAACAAATCTGAAACAAAATGAAAAAAAATCGTACAAATCGGAACAAGCCTAATATAAACTTTAAAAACCACAATGAAATAACTAAAAAGTCCAAACAAACCCAAAACCAGTTTTGCTAAGCTAGAAGGCGAAAAGATAGGTAAATTTTGGGAATTATTATTTCAAAAACGATTTGTCCGATTTCATCCAAGATTGTATTATTCGAAAGTATAAATATTGAGGTATATTGACAAATTTTTTAGATACATATATATTCACTGGGAGCGCTGTTATTGTGGCCGGCGTAAAACATGTCCCTCGCTGGCCCGGTCTGCGATCGCCATGATTGCATTTAGTCGATTGATTTTAAACAAAAACTTTGCAAAAATGCCCAAAATGTAATGTATAGAGCACCCCGCATCGTAGGATAAAAAAAACTTTTGAATTTGAATTGATTGAAATTTACATTCACTTTTCAAGTTAAATTTCCGATCTGTCTGCCTTGATAAAAAAAGTTAAAAAATTGTGTAAAATAAGATCCAATTATGCAAAGGGCTTAATACATAACATTTAAATAAACTTGTGTAAAATTGGACAAATAGTTTTTGAGATTATAATTCCCAAAATTCATCTATTTTTTCGACGTCTACTCGGGTGCTTCCCCTCAAATACATAATGTCAAACAATTTGTAGAATATGCAAAGGAACCTGAACAAAAGTACAAAGCATCTACGCAAAAAATCAAAATGTTGATTTAACGACTGATGGTAAATTAATAAGAATATTCAGAAAATAATTTTATAATGACATCAATAACATCAAACCTACCCTCAGTTGGTAAAAATTGTATTCAATAGTTTGCAGGGAATTCTGCAAATATAAAAATTCTTAGACAAAAAATTCTTGAATGTTTTCGCAAAGTTTAGAGTTTGGTTTTTATTTTTAATATGCTCCAGATTTTCAGAGTTTTTTAAAATGTATTTTGAAATTGTGCGTGGCCGGTCGTGTTTCTTATCATCTTTTAGGGTTTTGTCAAAGATTATTTAAAAATGGGTTCTACGAAAATATTGAAAATCCAGTTTTCGGTATAAAGTTTATTGACAACTCAGTTTTTGACAAATTATAGGTAACGGAAGTTAAGTGATCCACAATATCATTGCCCATTATTGTGAAGGAAAACAGGCACGTGAATTATGGTTTTCTGGAATTCTATGACAAATGATACTTCTTCTCTTTTCAACTAGTCAGCGGACTATATTTCATCAGATCGGTAACAATGAAGGTTTTAGTCTTGGACATGTATATGTACGGGAGAACTGACATTTTGCGAATGGAGAATTAATACGGTAACAGAATACACCCGCTCATCAAATAGATGTACCATTCTTATTTGCCACTGATATAATATTTCGCGTCAGCAGGTTCTATCCTCGCACAATTATTACAATGCCCAAGTACATGTATTTTGTGTGGAAACGAAGAAAAACACAACAGAGACCACTCAACAGTGGAATGTGTTCAATTATACATATACTGGACAAAGGTTGGCTCAGAGAGAAATCCATCATCCATGAATACTTTTTCTGCAGAAATGGAAATCTCACGTCCAATACTTGAAAGTTATTCCATGGTCCTTTTTACAAGCTTTCATTTAACTTGCTTTGTTCGTATGTCTGTCTTTCCGGTTCAAAATTTGTAATCCATTTTTCAAGCACTTGCTGGGATCCGATTGAGCTGACATTTGGCATACCTATGTAACTTCGGAGAAAATGGAATAATATAGTACAAATGAAACAAATGAAATGAACAGAACATTGTCTGAAATCATTGCGCAATAGACGTTTACCAATGTCGATATCGCCAAAAAATTAGACTGCCTCCTGGAACTTTTAGCTAAGGTCAAGAGGCATGACGAAGCTATAGTACGCCTCGAAACACACATTTTAAGAATCACGCGTGAACTTCGGCAGCTCCGATCCACGACTGCATCAAGCAGAGCTCATGCCTCAGCTGATATTTTACTATCTGGCCTCTCGGTTATGCTTTCTGACACGCACGATACGATGGTCGAGAAAGTCTTCTACGCGTTGGATATCTCTGAACTTCTCAGCGATGTCATTGATATTCGAGTCTTGAAGCGAAGAGGAACATCAGCGGTGGGGCAGAGTTTACAGGGGCCGGCAAATTCTGTTTCGACAACTAAATCATTGCTAATTACCCTTAAATCCGCGCAGGACCGGGATTATATAATTGCTATAAAAAAACGCGCGAAAAAAGATCTATCAGTATACGACGTTTTTGGAGTTGATCAGCGCGGCCGAATTTATTAGAATGAATTTGTCTCCGTTATACGCTTATCAACTGTTCCGAAAAGCCAAGGCGCGGGCAGCTACACTAACCACAAATATGTCTGGGTGCGTTCAGGCGTTATTCGAGCACGCAAGGCTGATAAGACGCCCATAATTGATTGACATCTGCTTAGAGGACGACGTGGACAAGTTGGCATAATTTTTCCCGTTGCTACAAGATGTACACTCATACAAAACTTGAGTCGCGGCCTTACACGGAGAGAATTAAAAAGTAATTTTTGTCGTGAATTTCACGGTAAAAATTACCGTGATATATTTCAATGTGGTGACAAGTGAGAAAAGCATAATAATTCGTATGCGACAAGTTTGTTTGAACTCACGTTACAGAAAATTTCAAATACGTAGTTAAAATTTTACTATACAAGAAGGGTAGCGCGCACGATAATTTTTACCGAGAGCACAATACATTTTCCTATAACACTCATTAAATTTTATAATAAATCTTAAAATAACTGTTATAAAGACGATATTTTTTTATAGACATTTTTGAAAGGCGTAAAATAATAAAATGCACAGTAAAATTTCGCTGATATTATATATTTTTTAAATTTGCGTTTTGCGTATTTTGTTACACATCAAAATTTACTATAAAATCTGGTAAAATTTTCTATCTGAAGAAGAAATTTTATTTTATTTTCGTGAAAATCTGTGTTTTACTCAGTAATAATAAGCGAAGTTTCAGGGTTGTCATCTGGTTACCGTTACTGCACGGTAATTTTTAACATTTAATTCTCTCCGTGTATCCTTCTCCGTCGAATTTATTTCACATTACAGTTTTCTGGTTACAAATGTCAATATTATGACTTATTTGCTAAAAACAGTAAGCAGCTGTGATACCTTATCTTACTTACATATCTGGATCTGTAATATGGATGATTTAGTATGAGTCTTGTATTATATATCGATGGTCCCGAGCGGGTCTAGCTTATCTCGCTCAGACCTTTACGCAGTAGCGTAATTGAAAGGGTCCCAGATGTACTAGCGTAACTCTCGCGTCCTCCGCGAAGTATCGTATCTCGGCAGACCCTGTTCATTCTAACGCATCTCCGGCCGCGCGTGAGATCCATCGTATCTCCCGCAGCCTTAGAACGGAGTATCGTAACTCGCCGACTGCGATATGCTCTATCGTATCTCAGATGCACCAAAACGTTTTATCGTAAGTCGAAATTTGGTGATTTTTGAAAAACATCACTACTAAGTTCGTTCGAGCTTGAAGAATGCCCAGACAAAATTTTAAATCATTTTGATAATTTTTTGTGCTGTAATTAATTAAAGTAAAACAAGATATCGTATCCCCCCGCGCTCTGAAAGTTCCATTCTAGTTTCTACTCTATCGTAAGTCGTCGAAAATCTCGACGACTTACAATGAAAGAATAAGTTATGTAACGATAACAGTTATAAGTATGTTATTATTATGACGTGAATGGAAATAATATAATAATTCATTGATTTAAACAGATAATTAATTAATCATGAAATATAGAAAAATAATAATCGTAATGATATTATTAACACCTTTTGAGATTGGGCGACACAAGAATTGTATTACGGTTATCACTATCTTTATTCGTTTGGCAATTGACTGAGATTTCGCGATTTTATTTGAAACAAAAATTGATTACCAGTTACAAGATATTTTATTTTTAAATTTTATTCCGAAAACTTTACATAGTATGAAACAATTTCATTAGAAAAAAATATGCATTAGGTATATCTCTACAAGCAGCTATTTTTCATCCAGTTCCATACAAATTATTAGCACACATACATGTGCTAATAATTTGAATGAAAGACCTTTCGTCGAAGCATGACGGCTGTCAGGGGGAAGGCCTACCAAAGACCTTTCGACCGAAATATATGATGAATATTATGATAATAGTATATTATGTTTCTATTTTCACAACGCTTTTCATGTCTAAAAAATATTCTGCGTATAATGCGCAATATTTAGACATAAATGTTGTGATGATTCAGTGACATTTTATTTTTGAGAACGCGAAACTTTCAAACCGCGTTTACTGAAAACTTGCGATTCGTAGATACGATGAAACGTTTTGGTGCATCTGAGATACGATAGAGCATACCGCAGTCGGCGAGTTACGATACTCCGTTCTAAGGCTGCGGGAGATACGATGGATCTCACGCGCGCCCGGAGATGCGTTAGAATGAACAGGGTCTGCCGAGATACGATACTTCGCGGAGGACGCGAGAGTTACGCTAGTACATCTGGGACTCTTTCAATTACGCTACTGCGTAAAGGTCTGAGCGAGATAAGATAGACCCGCTCGGGACCATCGATATGATTTTGTATGAGGCTGCGTTATGTCTGATTTTGCTGCGAATATGTGTATGTATTTAAGGATGCATTGTTTATCATGCACTTGCACGATTTAACATGGTTTTGCACTAGCGGTAAAAGTTGCGCTTACCTCATATTCATAAGACGTTATTTCCCTACTTAAGTCTACTTATTTTGTAATTTTCTTTCTCGTGAGCAAAGAGCACTATGACTGTATACTCCATTTGTACGAAATTTGCCTAAAAGTGATTGCACTAGGGCATAATAAACTAAACAATCAATGAATCTCTCTCTCTTAATCTCTTCTCACATTCTTACTCTCGCGGTCTCTCACACATAAACTAACATTCTCATCCTCTCACTATCCATCCATCCATCAAACCCGAACAAACCCAACTTAACCCAAACCAACTCACCTTAACCCAAACAAACCCAACTTAACCAAAACAAACCCACCTTAACCCAAACAAACCCCAACCCAAACCCACCTACATTGTAATGTTCATACCAACAAACTGAAACTTACGACTTGTAACCACAAATGACTCCACATATAACGCAGCATTTTCAACAAGCCACCGGAATTTAGCATGTCACAGCTTCCCCCACCCTGCCACAACACAGCGGCAGTGGAGTGTGGGCAGCGTTAGTTTCGTGTGACATGTCGCTACCCATGAAAAAAATTACAAAAGGCCCAGCACCCGCCCAGTACTGCGCCAACTATGCTCGAGGTCTGGCCGACAATTGTTACAAATACTGGGCGACCGTTGGATCAAGCACGAAATGTTACATCGGTCCTAGAGTTGACAAACAGCGTTGGCCTAGCGTTGGTGCCAAACCTGACCAAGAGTTGGTGGCAAAGCGGACCCAGCCTTGGTTCCTGTGCATGGCCCAGCATTGCTTTCGGAACTGGCCCAACGTTATTTACCAAGCGTAGGCCGACCTGTAATTAAGATATTCAACCAACCGTTGCCCGATACCAGCCCCAACCATTTGCCAATCGTCGGAGGGAATGTTTGCATGCTGCAGAGTAATATGTTTATAATGTGTATTAAATGTCATTCAATTATTTATTTTGTATTCAGATCGTACGACAATGGAAATAAGATAACAATTTGAACAAGTATGTAATAAAAATAAAGATCGCTTATCAACAAATATCAGATGAAAATTATAGTATAAATTTGAAATAAAAATTTCGATACTTTGTTCATGAGAATTACAGAAAAATTCGGATACTACATACATTAAATAAAGATTCGCATAGCTGGGAAATAAGAATTAAATAGAACTTCGATAGCTTAACGAAACCCAATTCGATTACAAAAGACCAGAAAAATATAATCTATACAAATCCAAAGAACATGTGTTAAATAATAACAAAGTTAGCCATTCTTATTTGTTTGGTCCCGTCGACCTCTTTCGCGGTAACTTGCTCCTGCTAAACAACGACTGAATATCGACGAAATTTGCAGAGACTCAGTGCTATCGGTAAATCTTCTTGCGGGAACTCTGAAACGTTAAATTATCCATTTTTATTGTGCTTTTTAATATTTTAGTGAGAATATTTCACGTTGAATACTTGTAAGGTACCTCTTATCCATTGCGATGTCGCCGTAGTACTGAAATTGAGCTTCGGTTCGCACAATTTTGTTCTCCGTCTGCATCCGCTGTATTTTATTTGCACGGGCTTGCCTATGACGGCATTCGTAATTTTTCCGATGTTATCCTTCGAGAATTTTGATCCCGCTATGACGTAGTGGCGTAGTCTCTGGAAAAAATGACTTATAATTGTGCATATTTGTACGTTTTACGTCGAGCGACAAAATGTGTATATCTGTAAAGCTTACCAAAATATATTTTTTTCCTCGTTATTATTGAGCTCGCCGTCAAATAACAAAATATCCTCCAAATTTCTTATAGGCAACTCTATGCTCAATGTTTTACGGGTTGTCGATTCTTTATGAGCGACTGCAGCAAAAGCGACACCCAAACAAATTTTCGTCGTTGTTTTCGGCGAACTCTAGAACCACGAACAATGTATCTACCGTGATACAATTTTCCATCCTGAAAACCATACAAAAAACTAACGTCGTGTTCTGTGGAAAATGTATACCTATTTTCATATGCACGTGTTCCTTCTCGAATGATTTCGTAAACACTTGGAATTGTGATAAAGTAGACTTATACAAATATGAAAAACAAATTCGCTCGAATTTTACCCGTCGCGGTTGACAGTAGGCACCTACTGGATAGTACGTTAGTCCGCGCCGCTCTCGCGCGGGTACGTTCCCCCACGCCCCCCCCTCCTCTATGTGCGAATCCGCCATACGGCAAGAGCATCGGGCGCATGTACGCAACCCATCGGGGCCCACTGTTTTGCTACGTGGTTCGACATCGTACGAGTTCTGTCTGTTGAGAGCGTATCGGTTACCAATTTTTTTTTCACGTGTTTGATTGCATCTTTGTAAATAAAGTTTATTTTTTATTTATTTTACTTCACCATTCCAATGTTTAACATTCATAGCTTTTATTTTTAAAATGCACTTTTCTTTGTAACATTTTTATACGTACTTCACAATGTTTATACTTTTTTATACAGTCGTAGATTCGAATTAAACGTAGAGCAACATTATTGCATACAGGATCGATCAATAAAGCACCGCGTCTGAAAATTTTACCATTCGGACTAAACCAAACTTCTTGAATATCATCATTGTCACTACCAATTTCTTCACTGAACACTGTAGCATTTTCTTCGTTACATTCCGATTCTCGTTCGTTCCACGGATCTTCAGTTTGAACATGTCGAATTTGTACATTTTCTCGGAATTCTGCATTCTCACTTCCCGATGACTTTGTATTTGACCGACTATTGTCACTTTCACTGGCCATTTTTTTTACTTTACAAGCTTTTCCGTCCTAACTTTCTGATAATTTTATGTGCTTCAATTCTCTACTTTTTTTCGTACAGTAACCGCGACTAGAGGCATATTTGCGACTGCAAATGAACTCAATGAATGCGTTCTACGTCCGTCTAGTGAAGAAGAAAAATCGTTACTGTTCAGAAACACGATCAAGCCTTCGCAATTCGGGGCGTTCCCCCACTACACATATTTTATGAGCGTAGGCTTAGCAATGAGTAACAAGATTGGGCCAGGATTTGACAGGAAATTGAATGCCTACTGTTGGCATTAATGCAAACCCAATACTGGCCCAGAGCTGGTATTTTTTTGAATGCCAGTATTCAATGTCAACGTAGGCTCGTTATTGATTAATAGAATGGACCTAACGTTGGATTTGGTGTGGGCTACCAAGCGTCGGATGCAGTTTAATGCCGAAGTTGGCCCAAGGTTGGCTGTCAGTATTATGCCGATATTCAATTCGACCATAGGCCACCCATCGGTCAATAAGACCGCCTGAACATTGAGCTTATCGTCGGGTACCATCGGTTGGGTAACGATTGA